>CABHPR010151818.1:0-13919 GCA_902168415.1 Peromyscus melanophrys | reverse complement strand
AGAGTGAGTTTTAGGGTTTAGAGTTTTGATTTTTAAATATAGAGGATTTGATTTTCTTTTTATGTTTTTGAAAGCTTGACCTTTGTAAATGACTTAGATACAGAAACCGACTGTAGTACTACATTGTTTATGAATATTGATATGATAAATATTTAACAGTTTCTGGTAAATACTCCATCTGACATGAAATTAGAGAAATTTTACTTGAAATCATTGATGAAGGAGCCAGAAAATATAGCCATGTCCTTCTGATAACTCTGAAAACATTTTTGCTTTATTTATTTATTTTGCTTTGGGTTTCTGGTTAAAGCACATTCATTTAAAACATGCAGTTGCCATGCATTCATCCCCATACTTTTGTGGGCCTAGCTTTGCGTGGGGTGAAAAGCAAAACAGGAGAGGCTCAAGTTACTATTTCAGTATGGAGGATTATGGGATTCTTTCTTGGCATACATTAGTGGAATCTGTGAAATCAGATGAATTCCCTCCTTGACAGCCTTGATGATTATAGTGCAGTAATAGTTACGGAAATGGAAGCATTGTTGAGCGTGTGCTTCATATCAGGTACAGTGAAGTGTGCTCCAAAGACAGGGCTGACTGCACTGATTGCAAATGGTCACTGACAGCGGGCTGACCAAGGTAATGGGAAAGAACGTCAGTTGGAATCCTTGTGATCTAGGAAAAATGTCATAACAACTTTGTGCCTCAGTTTCCCCTCTGCACCTAGAGTTCATCTTGTATCTACCCCACTTTATTCAAAGTTAGGCCCTAGTGGAGCTGGAGAGATGGCTGAGCAGTTAAGAGCACTGGCTGCCCCTCCAGAGGAAGAGTTCAATTCCCAGCACTTGCTTGTTATCAACAGCCATCTGTAACTCTTCTTGGGGATCTGATGCCCTCTTCTGGCCTCCATGGGCACTGTACTGCACACATGTGGTACATGCAGTCAAAGCACTTAACACACATACAGTTTCACAGTGCCACTGTCTCAAGTCATATCATGTTACAGGGTTGCAGCCTGTTTTTGTGGGGCCAAGTCTCAATGGCATGTTTCTATTGCTACTGTTCATGATCTTAACCATTTTATTGCATGTTCCAGCCACTGCCTGACCTATACATAGTGAGGCACTCAGCCCAAGTTCTTAGGTGCATCTTCTCTGTGGATTTGTGTGTTAACTTGATTGTTTGGCCATTGGTGTGCAATGCATAGTTGAATGCAGGGGGGAAGCGTCTCAGTTTTGAAGTCTTTGAGATATGAAATGGTCATATCGACTGAAAACTGTGTTGTTCTTGAAATGGGATGATTGAACTGTTAGTTGGGAATCACCTGGCCTTGTCTTATATAATTTAGGAGCCTTTGTTATTTGCCTTTGTGAAGTCAGGCTGGTGTCCCTAGTTTTTAGATTGAGGATCCTTTTATCAGTAATCTTCGAATTGAATTATCATTCACTGTCTACTTAATGACAATCCTAGGCATAGAGAATACATTTGAGAATGAATTAGACATGGCTTGTGCCTTTGGAACTATTCATAGACTCATGCAACACACCACAGATATTGACAGATCGCGCAAACACACACACACACACACATACACACACACACACACACACACACACAGGCACAGTGAGAACTGTTTAAGGGCAAATGATGGTTCATCCAACCTCCTCTGAAAGTACCATCTAGCAAATATCTTAGACTTATGCACTGTATGTTTGCTGTTGCAACCCCTTTATTCAGTCATTGCAGCCTGAAAGCAGCTCTTGATGATGTATAAATGAATGGATGCAGCTATATCCCAGTAAAACTTTATGCATAAAAGTAGGCAAATGGTTGAATGCAGCACACAGGTTTCAGTTTGCAGGCTCTGTTAGGAAAGTTTTTCTGGTGAAATTTATTTATTTGGAAAGATGGTTTATATCCTTGAATTCAAATGATAATGTAGAATTTTAGTTAAAAGTGAATGTCCTCACAC
Organism: Peromyscus melanophrys; assembly: GCA_902168415.1. Lineage (NCBI taxonomy): Eukaryota > Metazoa > Chordata > Mammalia > Rodentia > Cricetidae > Peromyscus > Peromyscus melanophrys. The sequence continues at coordinate 11,947 of CABHPR010151818.1, read as the reverse complement.
CCACATGTTCTTCCTTACAGTGGAGCATGCTTGCTGATGTGGGTTACTCTCCAGTGTGAAGAGTTTATTTTGTAAGCAGTACCTAGAAGTTTCAATAAACTTAGTGCTGTGATCAAAGGAATGTACTACATGCTTGCCTGTTGAACAGCTCCTTAAAAGAGCCATTTTATTCAGTAAACGGAGCTTGCACAGTTTTGTGTGGGGAGAAAAGCTGAGGCTTTGTTTCTGTCCAGTGACATGATGAGGCTGGGAAAGCCACATGTGTTTAGTGTTCATTTTCAATCAGCAGATGATATAGACTTGTCCTTGTCACACTTAGTAAGGGTTTGTGATGGTTAGTGTGTGCACCAGAGAGATTCTGATGTCAAAAAATGTTAACATAGCAAAAAGGGAACTCCTCTGGAGCTACCATGAAGTGGCTCAGAAAAGTGCAATGTGCATTTGGACCCTTTGTTGCTGATGTCCCTTTTGTAATTTAGGGAAGACACTGGTAAAGTTTCTGATTCCCTAGCCCAGTGTGTTTTGCGCAAAGTTGGGATTTGCCCAGGTGGGCCACTTAGTCTGTCTTTCCTGTCCAAGTCTCATGATGATTTAGTCTCTGGATGCTGTGCATTTGGTGAGTTGGGAAACAATGTAGCATCAATAGAGTCTTCTGACCTACCTACTATCCTTTGTGCCCATGCTCCTGGAAGTAGCCCATCCTTTCCTCACCTGGGTCATAGAGGAAGGGTGTTGCTTATGGGGTGTTCTAGTTTTCTCTCTCTGTTGCATGATAAAATACTGAGCAAAAGCAGCTTGGGGAAGAAAGGATTTATTTGGCTTACATTTTCAGGTTATGGTCCACTCTTGAGGGGATCAGGGAAGGAGCTTAAGCTTGAAGCAGAAACCATGGAGGAACTCTGCTCGCTGCCTCACACTCTGACTCATCCTTAGCCAGCTTTCTCATACAGCCCAGGATCATACCTGCATAGGAATGGTGACACTGCAGGTGGATTTTTCTGTCTTGCCAGCTAGCTCTCAAATAATCACAAGGAGACTTATTATTATGAAAGCTTGGCTGATAGCTTAAGCTTGTTCCTAACTAGCTCTTATAACTTAAATTAACCCATATTTTTATTAATCTGCGTTCTATCACTTGGCTTTTATCTTTATACCATTTTGTGTGTCTGACCCATTCTGCTCTGTCTGGCTTCTCTGTCCTTCTTCCTAGCATTCTCTGTGCCCTGAAAATCCTGCCTAGCTATTGGCTGTTTAGCTTTTTATTAAACTAGTCACAGTGTCACACTTTCATATGGTGTAAAGGAATATTCTACAACATTTCCTCCTTTTTGTCTAAATAAAAAGGAGAAGTTTTAACTCTAACATAATAAAAATATAAACAATAAGAACAATTATCAGGTAAAAATTACATTTACAATGTTTAGTCTAATTTTATTTTGTAATTTTGGAGGAAATACTCCATTGCTTATCCTATCTTAGTGAGTCCAACATTCTGTACCTAATTTATGTTCTATTATAACTAAGGAAAACTACAACTATAACTATATCATTTTCAACTCTATCAAAGACCCCAGAAGGATATAACATTACCTGAGTAAACAGGAAGTGCAGTGCAAGCTACTTCCAAACTTACAGAGATGACAGACATCTGGCTGCCTAGACAGTCACCTACGGTTGCTCTGCAACATTTGGGCATCTATCTTTGGCCTACAGGCCTAAACTATCTGACAGACTTTTCTGTGAATCAGGAAATTTTTGAAGGACTGTCCTACCTTGTCTTGGCAAAGTTTGGCAGTTGCTTTTTTGTGTCCTACTTGTCCAGTTTGGACAGCATATTGTCAACAGTTGAAGCAAGGACAGTTTCTTGACCAAATGGCTAGTTTTGGGCACAAAGAAAGCAAACTCCCTATGGAGGTCTTTGATGCCCATTATCCTTTTATGAAGTAGATTGGTGCTGTCAGGAACAGATGTGTCTCACTGTCATGAAAAGCCCTATATTGTTCAAACATTTTAAATGCTTATATTCTGTCGGTTTTGAAGTGTTTGAAGATCACCCATCTATCTAAAATATATTTGTGTTTGACCTTGAAAACATACCTAACATGACTGTAAGTTTGATTGTTTATAGGTGACTGACTACTAACCTGCATTTCTTTATTATCCTAAATAGTTTGTAATAATAACTTTCAAGGACTGGAAATTTACATTACATTGTTTAATGAGCTGCATAAGTACAATACCTTAAACAAGAGTAGAAATGTATATAAAGTGTATTCTAATAAAAATAACCTGAAATTTTTATCAGTATACAAAAATACCTTAAACAAGAGTAGAAACATGTACAATATAACAAAAAGAACCTTAAATTTGTATTAATATACAAAAATCCATATGAATGTAAAATATTTGAGGCAAGTGGTTGTTCAGAAGTAGACTCAACAATTTACCCTTTTATTCCATCATTTCTATATTATATCACCCTTTTCCTTTTAGAAAGAGATCCTTGAATCTAATCTCCTTTGTTCAGTTTTTTTTTTTTTGACTATGACCAATAACAACTTGTAACCCTCCTAAATGATGACAAATATACATAAGCTACTAAATGACCCCAAACCACCCACCGAATCTCTTGGGAATATGGTCATTGTGTTCTCTAGACTGCTTCCTGTTGTCTGGAGGTGCTAGAATCTTTGGGAGGACAGTGAGAAAATCAGGATAATGATCAAGTCCTGGGAGAGCTAGCTGTTGTCTAGTCTCAGTGTGATGGGAAAATGTATGGCTTATCTGAAGTCTGGCTGGAGCAGTCTGTGAAGTTGGACCACCTGGGCCACCTGTTTTCATTGGTGTCTGGTCTCCTTGCTCTGAAAACACACAAACTTTCAAAGGCAGCATACATATCTGCATTAATACAAGTATGGACTGTGCATTGTACACAAGCCAGCCAAAGATGATCTTTTGTTTGATGTTTGAGCAGTTATAATATACATCACCTGTACTGTAGTTACTTTAGGTAGGTTCCTTCCTTCCTTCCTTCCTTCCTTCCTTCCTTCCTTCCTTCCTTCCTTCCTTCCTTCCTTCCTTCCTTCCTTCCTTTCTTTCTTTCTTTTTTTGAGACAGGGTTTCTCTGTGTAGTTTTGGTGCCTGTTCTGGATCTCGCTCTGTAGACCAGGCTGGCCTCGCACTCACAGAGATCTGCCTGGTTCTGCCTCCAGAGTGCTGGGATTAAAGGCGTGTGCCATTGCTGCCTGGCTTAGGTTTATTTCCTTATGTATAACCAGGATTTTCAGGGGTCTTCCCCAATCAAATTCGATCTCTATCAACCTTGAACGAATCCACAGCCTTTCATTTCCTGTGAAAGTTAAGACATTTGGAAAATATATAGGTTGGTTTAATTTGGTAGTTTTTATAATCCAATATCTCTCAGCAGCTATTGTTTGCTCATCAATAATCAAAAAATTTAAAGTCAATACAACACCATACAGGATCCGGATTGTGTATTTTTCATCTCTACATGGCTTTTTTAAAAAAATTATTTACAAAGCAATTTTTTTCTATTTTTTTCTTTCTTTAGACTATGCACATTTTTATACACACTGTAGCCTGTTTAGAGGTTTTTTTCTGTCTGAACCTGCTTTATTGCATATCTGTAATCTTTTCTGTCTGCATGAGTGAAACCTTAAACCTACCACACAGATTAGCTCATGGCTCACTGTCTGCTCAAGCAAGCAGGCAGCTGCCGGGAAATGTGTCTCTCTACCACGGCCAGCATGAGAGACATGAGACTAGGAAGCTGCATTTGGCTCAGTTTTGGTGTGTTTAGAACCTTTTTTAAAGCTTTCTCAGGTTTACTGTGGCCAGACGTTGGGTGCAGGATTTTTGGGGCGGAGAGAATATGGGGAGAAGAAGGGCAGAGAAGCTAGACAGATGCAGAATGAGTCAGACACACAAATTGGGATAGAGGTAAAAGCCACGTGGTAGAACTTGGATGAATAAAAATATGGATTAGTTTAAGTTATACAAGCTAGTTAGGAACAAGCCTATGGTATCGGCCATTAACATTTTATTAAACCCGTCACAGTGACATATCTTCATACAGTGTAAAGGAATATTCCACAACATGCCACAGTGGGCTGCATCCTCCTGCATAAATTAATAGTCAAGACAATCCCTTACAGACATGCCCACAGTCCAGTCTGATCTGGGCAGTTCTTCAATTGAAGGTTTCTTTGGTGACTCCAGACTGCATCAAGTTGATTGGTAATGCTAGCTAGGACACATGGTGCCTTAACTAGGATATCTACATCTGTGGTAAAACACTATGACCAAAAGCAACTTGGGGAGGAAAGGGTTTATTTCAGCTTACAGTTCCACATCACAATCTACAGAATGTCAGGGCAGGAACCTGGAGGCAGGAGCTGAAGCAGAGGCCATGGAGGAGCACTGCTTATTGGCTTGTTAGTCATGGCTTGCTGCACCTGTGTTCTCAAACCGTCCAGGACTACCTGCCCACAGAGGGCCTAGAGTAGTTGGGACTCTTCTACATTACTCATTAATCAAGAAATTGCTCTACAGAGTTGCCTACAGGGCCAATCTTATGGAGGCATTTTCTCCACCAAGATTCTCTCTTTCAAAGGACTCTAGTTTGTGTCAAGTTGACATAAAACTAGTGATCAAATGCTTTCTGGTAAGAATTAGAGCCTGGTCACAATTCATGACCTTGTTTGTTTTAATGAAACAAAAATCTTTGTATCCATGCACCAGGAGGTAGGTGACTTGTCTGCCTTTGCTTGTACTGTGAGGTAGGAAGAAGTGCTTGTACTGTGAGGTAGGAATGCCCCCTGAACTCCCCTGTTCCATGCTCCTGAGCACTAGCAGCTGTTTGCTCCCCTGGACTCTCCGGAGTTTCCATTGATCACTTTATATAGTGTATCCTGTGGAGATCTGCAAGCTTAAAGGACCCATCAGTAGAGACTTTTTGCTTGTGACACACACCTCTGCTGAGATCACTCAGCTCTGCAGTAGTGAGGAGAGAACAGCCACATACAGTGTGTGAGGGGCAGATTGTGCCCTAACAAACACTCATTGATACAGGGCTCAGAAGAATTGATTAAGAGTTAGTGTGTTAGGCAAGTAGGTTTGCCTGAATCCCAACTCTTGTTCATGGAGCACTGTGTGATGAAGATGCTGAGGCTGACAGCATTCAGGGCAAAGGAGGTGACTGATTAGTGATGTCAGTCAGGGTCAGCTGTTGGGAGCACCAGCTTATATGCTGGTTTTTTTTTTCTCTCTCTCTTTTTAAATCTTTGCTGCTAGGGTTAGGAGGATCTTGTGAGCAGTGATTGGGCCATTTGTTTGACAACTACTTAAAAAATTAGTTAATTCAAGAAAGGTTTATCAGGAGCTGGAGTGATGGCTCAGCAGGAGATTACAAGCTTCTCTTGAAGAGGACCTAAGTTTAATTCCTAGCACTACCCCACATATAAATGAAAAATGAGTAAGATTTACAAATGAATGGACATTTAGCTTGATGCTGTTCTACAGAACCACCTTTAATCTACTTATACTGCACTGTGAGTACTTGCTAAATGCTTGTAGTATTAACATAAATATTTATTTATTTTAATGGTTTTTCTAAGGGAAAGAAATTTGTTGCTTTCTCTGTTTAATATTTTATCATCAATATTTTACCTTTCTGTGTAATAGAACCACTAAAGTCAAGGTTTAAATTATTTTCTTTCATTCTGCCCTTAAGGTATTTGTGATTAAGAACTTCACATGTCTTACAAATAATATAAACAATACAATGCAATTAAAATTTTACATTTCTTTTGATGTATATAAAATGCTTAATCCGCAAGTGATTTTTTTCATTCCTGCTTATCAAATCAGTTTCATGCCTTTAAAGTAAACAGAGCGTGGTGCTTATATACTTAAAATGTATGCCCTTGAATCCTTTTTGTATAAGCACAGTGTATGCACTTCATGGCTTATTCATCTGTCTATCTATATCGTGTGTGTGTGTGTGTGTGTGTGTGTGTGTGTGTGTGTGTGTGTGTGTGTGTGTTACAGGTTCCTAGCCAGACCTTCCATAGCCCTAAGAATTTTCTTCAATAGGATCACCTTTATTGTTTGTAATTCCCCCTTTCAGACTTACTTGAGTTGTGTTGATGAGGCAGGCAACCCTTGGAGGATATTGAGATGGTTCAAGGGAGGTGGGGATCTGCCATGCCTACAAGTTTAGTTGGAACCTTCAGTGTCTACCAGCTACCTGTTACCTGGGGAGAAAGTTTGGCGATTGAGTTCAGTCACAGCTGACATATCAGAATTGTGAGACAAGTGGTTGGGATAAGAGAGTTTGAAAATTGTGGGAAAACAACATGGGTTTAGTGTCAGAAAACACTACACTCCATGTCTCTTGCTGATGTTTAATTCAGTGTGGGCCCTGACAGTTATTTATCCCAAAGAACATTCCTCTACAGCAGCAGTTCTCAGCCTATGGGTTGTGACCCCTTTGGGGGGTTGTATATCAGACATCCTGCATATCAGATGTCTGTGTTATGATTCATAACAGTAGCAAAATTGCAGTTATGAAGCAATTTTACAGTAATGAGTATAATTTTATGATTGGGGTCACCCCAGCATGAGGAACTTCATTAAAGCGTAGCAGTGTTAGGAAGGTTGAGAACCTACAGAGTGCCACTAGGCAGGCAGTGCAGAAGGTTTCCAGGGGAATGTGAAGGTATAGCAAATCCTCAACAGCAAATCTCAGGGCTGCTCAGTGGTTATGGCTCCCCACCCAGCCCCGCTAAGAAGGTTCTTTATGTGGCAAGATACCCTTCCTCCACGTTTTACATAGCTACATAACCAAAAAGCCCTGTCAGCTAGGCTCCTTTCTCTCTGGTGGGAGTGTGGTGGCTTTCTGTGACTGTTTAACATGCCAGGTCCTTCTGGTCCATCATCTAATTTACCCCACTTAAGTTATCAGTATATACTGTAAGGGTTAATCTTGATCCTCAATTTGATTGGATTTGGAAGAACCTAGGACATTGTGGAGCATGCCTCTGCATGTGTCTGTGAGAGCCTTCCCAGAGAGTATTAATTAGCTAAGGGGAGAAGACTGTGAATGTGGGAAGCCCTATCCCATGGCTCCAGGACGGAATGTGGTGGGATGTGGGGAGAGCCAGGCAGCAGTAAGTGAATTCTTCCCCTCTCAAACCCATGGCTCCATAGTCTCTCTGCTTCCTGACCGATGATGTGACTGGCCATGTATGCTGTTCTACACCCTCCCTTTCACACTAGACTAAAGCCTCGGAAACAGCAGAATGGACCCTTCATCCTTTTGTTTGTCAGACGTTTTGTTACAGCAGTGAGGAAATTTGGAGGCTATTCCACCTTTACCTATTTATCCCTTCACACATGCCTTCACTGAGTAAAACTGAACACTGCTGTGTGTGTGGTCAGTGCTGCAGCTGCTGAGTCCTGGGCAATGAACAAAACAAGTGTATTTGCCCAAAACAGCTGGTGTTCTAAACTCCATAAATATTAAAGTGTAGTTACAAGTAAAAATGCATGAAATGGAAAGAACCTATAGATTTAACTATAACTGTGCTTTCCTCTCCATTGCTATTTTCATCATTTGAGCCCAGTTAGAAATATAGAAGCCATATGAGTTATTGCCCCAGGGAAAACTTACCATGAAGAATAGATCAAAGAAGTACGTAGGTGAAGGAGAACCAAAGTGATAGAATTCTGAAGCAGACCGTGACTTCAGAAAGCAGCTGCTGCTCCTGGAGTGAGGGAAGCAGGTGAGCTTCTTCAAGAACTCAGGGACTTGAAGTGGGGTCCTTCAGAGCTGTGGCTCCACAGATGCTGGCTCCGGTATCAGCTTCTTAGCCTCCATGTGGTGCCCCATGTTGGCAGGCACTAATGTGAAGTCAAGTGACAGAGGAGAAAGTAATTTCCCACTGGGCAGTGAGCACCTAGAATTGAGATGCCCTTTCATTGGCATCACTGGCAAGGCCTGAGTTTGGGCGATCTTCAGTCTTCCAGTGTTCTAGTGCACCATATCCCAGAAAGCATGATTGGATGAGAAGAAAATTGTGAGACATAGATACACAAAAGCCCTTTTATTCAAGAGTTCAGCACCAGTTCCCTCTGTGTGTGTACTTGCATTTTTGCAGAGAATGGCATTTCCCAAAGGAGGGTCTAGTTCCATAGTGTTCAAAGTAGATGCCAAGTGAGAATTAGACTGGAGATAACTGAATATCATCAGATGGGTATAGTCACAGTTTTTCTGTGTCCTAGCAGCTGCTCCCAAGTAACCACCTAGAGACTTACTATTATAAATGTTTGACCAATAGGCTTATTACTAACTAGCTCTTACAACTTAAATTAACCCATTTCTATTTATGTGCTGCCCTGAGACTTGTGGCTTTTACCTCTCTTGCATGCCGTGCTTCCTTCTGTCTGACTCCTCTGGCTTCACCCTTCTTCTTCCCAGCATTCTCTCTGCCCCAAAAATCCTGCCTAGCCATTGGCCAGTCAGCTTTTTATTAGCAATGAGAGCAATACATATTTACAAAGATTGTTCCACAACATTTCCGTGTGTGTGTGTGTGTGTGTGTGTGTGTGTGTGTGTGTGTGTGTGTGTGTGTGTGTTGGATACATGTGGGTACATGTATGTCTGAGGGCACAGGTGGAGACCAGAGTAGCATGTAGGATGTCTTCTCTGTGATGTGTCTTACTGACACAAGACAGGGTTTCTGATGTAGCTTGAAGCTCACAGTTTCTGGTAGGCTGGTTGACTGGAGCTCTGGAGATCCACAGGTATCCCTCCCGAATGCTGGGGTTACAGGCACACGTAACTATGCTTGTTTTTTTTTTTTTTTTAAATGTGGGTTCTGAGGACTTAAACTCAGGTTCTTGTGCATGCAGAGGGAGCATATTTCCCTACCGAGTCATCTTTTCAGCCACCATATTTTCTTTTTCTTAATGATTAGACCCCTTAGAACCTTTAATAAGACAATATATTGAGAATCTCTGAGTGAGAGTAAAACTGTACTTTGCAAAACTACATTGTTTTCCAAATATTTGGCCACAAATCTTTCTTTTCCATTTTATAACTCACTAATTTTTTTGGGGGGGTTATACTCATGTCTCCATGGTCTTTTTCCAACAGTCAATTAAATATTTCAGACTTCTTGTTAATTTTTTTGGTTGGGTTTGCAAGTCTTTCATATCTCTGACATGTTATACTTTCATAGAAGAGATCAGTGCTTTATCTGATTTTGAGGTGGGTTCTGTCTGTTTTCTTTTGTATAGTGCTGAGTCCAATGGTTACCACACTCTCAAGTTGACTACACTTAAAGTCACCTAAAAGGCACCTGTATGTATGTCTTTGAGGACATTTTTAGAGAGGTTTAGCTGAGGAGGGAAGACCTATCTGAGTGTAGGTGGAGCCATAAGCAAGGGGCTTGGATTGAATAAAAAGGGAGAATGGAGAAACTGACCTGGATACCTGTGTCCCCTCATCTGCGTTCTGGCCCCAGCCACATGCTTCCACTTCCAGGAACTCTGCCATGATGGACAATACCCTTTCAACCTGTGAGCCACATAAGCTGTTCTTAAGTTGTCTTTTCAGATATTTGGCTGTGTCAATGAGGAAAGTAACTAATACATGAGTTCTCTCTTGTTCACTGATCTTTCTCTTGGGAAGGTGCAGAGTGAGTAGAGACATAGTGTATACCAGCCACTGCGATGGCTGATTGTAGCAAGTGTACTTCTTGGACTATATTTGGACCACCAGCCTGCAAATAATGACCTGAAGACTAAGACTAATTATTAATTATGAAAGCTTGGCCTTAGCTTAGGCTTTTTCTCAACTAGCTCTTCTAGCTCTTCTAACTTAATCTTTATTTTTTAGTCTATATTTTGCCATATGGCTCAGTTACCTCTTCTTAATACAGCACATCTGACTTGCTCTAGTCTGTTGGCAAAATCTCATACCTGGATTCTTCCACCCAGATTCTTTGTCTTCTACTGGGAGTTCCGCCTATTCTCTCCTGGCTAGCTATTGGCCATTTAGCTCTTTATTAAACCAATCAGAGGTACCTTAGGCAGAGACACATCTTTACAGTGTACACAAATATTATTTAACATTTTCTCTTTTTTGTTTAATTGAAGAGGGAAGGTCTAACTGTAACATAGTAAAACTATATGCAATAAGAACAATTATGAAGTCAGAATTACATTTACAATGTCCAGTTCATTTGTATTTGGCATATTCTATTATCCTATCTTGATGATCTAAAATTTTATGCCTAAACCACTTTTTATCATAACTTGTATTACCATCCTAAAAATATCTTTTAGACCTTGAAACATCTTCTTAGATAAGCAATTAAACTTTTATGTTTTTCAACCTTCTTATCTTTTATGTAAGTTTTTTTTTTAAAATTTGGTTCCAAGGAAAACTGTATAACTGTCTAGTCTTCAGTCTCCTTCAGAGCCCCCAAAAGGATAAAATCTCACTTGAGTAAACAGGAAGTGCAGAGCAAACAACTTCCAAAATTATAGAAATGGCAACACATTTGGCTGCCTGGATAGTCACCCAAGGTTCCTCTGCAACGTTGAGGCATCCATCTTCACCTTCAGATGAAGGACAGTATTTCTTTTCATAATTCCCTGGAAGACAGTTCGTGGCATGCATTCTGCACTGCAGAACACATTTCCCAGTTTTCTGAAAGCTTCCTTTGAATTTACTTTCTGTGGTTACGCATTTAAGATAAAGGCAAGGAAGTTCCAAGGACATGGCTCAGTGAGGGAGAGTGCTTCTGCACAGACTTGAGTTTGATTCCCTGTACCCACATAAAAAGTCACAGCCAGAACTGCAGTGCTGTGTGTGTGGAGGGTTGCTGGAGTTTCCTGGCCTTTGGCCTAGCTGAAACAGCAAGCCCAGGTTCAGTGAGAGAACACAGCTGCAAGAGAATAAGGTGGCCTATAAAGAGGAAGATCCCAGAAATTCTTCTCTGACTTTTGCACGTACGCTTAGCACACACCTCCTCACATGTGTGCAACACACACACGTACATACACACATGATTAAGGCAATTCTTTCCCCCTTTTCAGCTAAGGAAACCAAATCAGTCCACAAGAAGAGATGGTTTATGGGGATTGTCAGTCTTGGCATGTGGTTTTCTTGCGTAGCTAAGACGTTTTATGTGGAGTGTATTGGGGAATGAATGCAATGGAATTCAGTCCTACGGATTGTAATTTTGCTTAAGGAAAAGTTCTTAAACTCAAAAGCTAGTTTTCTATTGCATTGGTGTTGCGTTCATCAACGACAGCAAAATGTCTTTACAAAAAATGTCTTTCAGTCATTGGATGAGAGTTCTATCACGACAGTTGGGGTATTCTGCCATCCGATCACCAGAGTAGGTCAGTTCAGGCACTCTCTCGACCATTGCCAGTAGTCTATTGTGGAGGTATCTTTGTGAATTTCTGGGGACCTTTCTAGCACTTTGCTTCTTCCGGTTCCCATGGGGGTCTTCATTTATCATGGTATCTCTTTCCTTGTTCTCCTTCTCAGAGATCCACGGCCAGGCCCCAGGTGGAGCTCCAGGAGTCCAGTCGGCGAGAGAGAGGAGGGATTATATGAGCAAGAGATATTGAGACCATGATTGGAAAAAGCACAGGGACAAATAGCCAAACTAGTGGAAACACATGAACTATGAACCAATAGCTGAGGAGCCCCCATGAAACTGGATCAGGCCCTCTGGATAAGTGAGACAGTTGATTAGCTTGAACTATTTAGGAGGCCCCCAGGCAGTAGGACTGGGACCTGTCCTTAGTGCATGAGCTGGCTTTTTGGAATTTAGGGCCTATGCTGAGACATTTTGCTCAGCCTAGGTGAAGGGAGGAGGGGACTGGACCTGCCTCAACTGAATCT
>CABHPR010151817.1:0-12862 GCA_902168415.1 Peromyscus melanophrys | reverse complement strand
AAATAAGAGTTGCCATGGTCATGGTGTCTCTTCACAGCAATAGAAACCCTAACTAAGACTCTCTGGAATGTCCATTTTGGTTAAATTTCCTTCCTGTTGCTTCTCTGAGATGTCTGTAACTGAGGGGTGTCATCAGATATGGCATGTTGGAACACTTTGGCCTGAAACCCCAGTGCAGAATGAGTAGGACTCAGAAAGGCCCATTCAGTCCCCACTCTGTCCCCTGACTGTGCAATGTAGGCATATTGTAGGCCTGTAATGAATGTCTGCTGGCTGGTTGAATGTGCAAAAATAACTAGATAGAGGGATAGGTAGACAGAGGAATGGATGCTACTCACTCATTTGGGTGGGTGGTAGATGTGTGGATGTGAGGATAGACAGATGGGCAATGGATGGATGGGTGGATGGATGGATAGGTTGACGGCAGATGGAAGATGGATGAGTGAATGGACAGATGGATGGATGTAGATGGTGAGATAGATGAACAAATGTTGGATGGACAGGATTATAAATGACTAAATGTGGATTGGTAGATGAGAGGTGAGTAGATGGATATATGGTGGATAGGTGAGTGGGTGAATTAGAGATAAATAGATGGGAAATGAATGGATGGATGGATAGATGAGACAATGGATGGATGGATGAGTGTGAGTGGATGAAAAAGGAGAGGGATAGATAGATGAGTGGATGGATGGATAGATGAGTGGATGGCGGTATGGCTAGGTGGGTATATGAACGAGTGGGTATATGGATGGATGGATGGATGGATGGATGGATGGATGGATGAGAGGATGCGTTGGTGACAGAATGGATGGATGGTAGAAGGGAAATGGATGGAGGCACGGTGTAGGGCCCTGGTTCCCCATATTCGAGTAAACTGTTGCCTGCTTGCCGACCTTGACCAGATGTCCTCCCTATGCTGATTCCCTGCCGCTTTCCTTCTTACTGAACGATCACCGGAGGTTCTTTGTTCATGTATCCTGCATTTGGTGTAAACAGCTTAGATACAAGAATGTAGAACATTGGGTAGCAAACTTCTGCCCTCTGGGGATCCTCCATTGTGCTGTAAGCCTGTATTTAAGGTTCCTTCCTCCTTCAATAAACGGCATTTGGCATTCTGCTGTGGCAAATGACTTGCTGTCTTGTCTCTTTATTTTTTTTAATCCACAGCCCCTCGCTCGGACATGGTGAACGGTTAGCGATAACGTGGGCGTTACCGCAACAGCACAGTCAGGGCCTAATTCTGAGAAACTGAGTCTGGAGAAAACTAAGTCACTACCCTAGTCTCAGAATGACCCATGTCACCTCCCCTCCCCTCCCTCTTGGACCCTTAGGCTCAAGGGTCCCAAGGAAGAGAGTCTCCTCAGAGCAGGTGCCCAGATAGTGGGAGAGAGGTTAGCCTGCTTGGGACAAGGTGACTTTGGAAGGAGGGTCTGGACAAAAGGCGATGGCACTCCAGCTCCTCACAGCCCAGGAGGCAGACTGCCTGGTCAGACCCACCTCTACCATCTCCTTGCTGTGGCCTAGGTGGGGGCTTCACCACTTGGCTTCTATTGGTGAAATTATTAAGGCCACTCCACGTAGTTAAAAAGGGAGGTTTATTTTGTGGTAACTTACAAGTGAATGGATAGTTTACAGAGTCTGGGAAAGGCATGGCACAGTCCGGCAGTGTTCTCTGGAGAACTCTGCTCAGTCTACCTCCAGCGTCCAGGGTCCAGGAGCTAAGAGAGCCCACGCATCTGGAACCCAGGTCTTCAGCGTCCTCTCTCAGCCCCGCCTTGTAGGCGTGACCATTACCGAAGCCTCAGTGGGGGTTGGAGCTTCCAGGACAAAGCTGGAATGGCTACCCACTACAGGCTTCAGAGGTCCAAGTCTCCTCATTTGCCAGAGGGTAACAGCATCCCTCACGTAGAGGGTGTGGAGCATGCAGTGAGGCCAGGTGCTCCCTGCCCCCACGGGCCTGGCAGGCTGTGGGTATCAATTAGCACTGATCATTAGTTCTGTTGTGGTCACCGCTCTGCTCTTCCTATAAGTGAGACCACTGGTTTCTCGGGATTCAGACTCTTCTGTGATGGGGACACTGGGTGGCTCGCTGGGGAGGAAGATTATTACCGTTGCTGGCAGGACAAGCGAGTCTTGGGCCACTCACAGCTTCGGTTGTGCTTGGGTGTCAGGGGGAGCCCATGGAAGGCCACTGCCTGTCTCTTTGCAGAAAATTTGGGGTATGAGAGGTCACGGTGACGGGCGAGGGCGCCTCAACACGGAGCTAGCCTGCCCGAGCCTCTCCGACATCTGCCGAGTTCTTTATAAGAAAGATGGAGTCTGGCCATGGGGAGCCTACCTATCACTCCAGCAGCTAGGAGGCTGATGCAGGGGAACTGTGGGTTCTAAGCTAGCCTGGGCTACATAGTGAGACCTGCGTGGTCTCTGGGCTTAAAAGGCTCCATCAGTAGCAGTATTTGGTGGATAACATCACTGTGCCGGGGACTTTATTTATCTAGTTTCCCCACTATTTATAAAGTAAGGTTGTTGGGTTTCTGTTTTTAGTAACTTCACTGACATTTTTGAGTGTGTTGTGTATGTGTTGGGGGGTTGTGTGTGTAGGTGCACTTGTGTGTACATGTGTAGAGTCCAGAGGTTGATATGCATGTCTTTCTTACTCTCCACCTTATATGTGTGAGGTAGGGTCTGTCACTCATCCAGGGACTTGCAGTATTGGCTAGACTGGCTGGCCAGTGAGCCCCAGGAAGGGCTTTCCTCCCCTTCACGGTGTTATAGATGTGTGGTGCTACACCCAGCTTTTAAAAAATTATTTATTCATTTTATTATTTTATTATTTTACATCCCTGCCACAGCTTCCTCCACCCCAGACCCCCCCATACCTGCTCTGTTCCCACTCCCCAATCCACTCATCCTCCATTTCTGCTTAGGAAAGGGCAGGTCTCCCATGAGTATCAACAAAGCATGACATATCAAGCCGCAGCAAGACTAAACATCCCTGCCCCCATGCATCAAGGCTGGACAAGGCGACCCAGTATGAGGAGTAGGGTCCCAAAAGCCTGGAAAAGAGTCAGAGACAGCCCCTGTTCCCAGTATTAGGAGTCCCACAAGAGGACCAAGCCACACAACTGTAACATATATGCAGAGAGCCTAGGTCAGTTCCATGCTGGCTCCCCAGCCATCGGCTCAGTGTCTGCAAGCCCCCAGGAGCCCAGGCTAGTTGACTCTATGAGCTTTCCTGTGGTGTCCTTGACCCCTCCTCCTCTCTCCTCTTGTGCAGGATTCCCTGAACTCCACCTAATGTTTGGATATGGGTCTGAAGCTGTCTCCCTCAGTTACTGGATGAAGCCTCTCTGATGACAATTGGGCTAGGCACCAGTCTGGTCACAGGAGATGGCCAGATCAGGCTACTTATTCACTATTGCTAGGAGTCTAAGCTGGGGTCCTCCTTGTAGACTCCTGGGAGATTCCCTTGCGTCAGGTTTTTACCTGACCCTGCCCAGCTTTTACATGGGTTCTGGGTCATGCTCAAAGGGCAAACACTTTTACCCACTCACCCATCCTCCTCAGCCTCCTTTCATTTTCTTTTTTTTTTTTTTTTTTTTTTTGGTTTTTCAAGACAGGGTTTCTCTGTGTAGCTTTGCTCCTTTCCTGGAACTCACTCTGTAAACCAGGCTGGCCTCGAACTCGCAGAGATCCGCCTGCCTCTGCCTCCCGAGTGCTGGGATTAAAGGCGTGCGCCACCACTGCCCGGCCTCCTTTCATTTTCTTGACAGACTATTTCCTTTAGCGGTCCACTGAGATCTGCTGGCTCTGGTGCCATCAGAGCCTAGAGGTCAAAGGTAATAGGAAATGGCAGCCAGAGGGTACATTCTCTGTATCCATCACCTGGAGCAGCACCTGCTTAGAGGAGGCGCCCATCTGTCTATGGAGAGCAGAGCTGGCTGACTCTGCTAGGATTCAGGCGGGAGGAGATGGGGGGGGGGGTAAAGAGGGGAGTGTGGAGATGGTGGCTATCCCCATCACATCCACTTTCTTCAGGCCTCAGGTAGGCCTTTACCAGCCATCTGTATAAACACAGTTTTTGGTTCTAGGAGAACAGTCTCCTCTGGGTAAGATTTTTTGAATTCGCTGTGCCCTCTTTTCCAACTCCCCTTCTTGAAAAATAAAATCATAACTGGGAGAAAGAAACACATAATTTTATTCCCAAGTATCTTTAAGGAAACCAAAACATACTTTGGATTCCACCCCTCCCCCAGGAGCTAACTGTAATGGCAGTGGGACCACTCTGGTGGCACTGGGTACCAAGTGAGGGAACAGACTGTTCTAGGAGTTGGGAGTTCTTTCTACTGACTTTTGACCTTTGTCCTTGGGCCTTTCTCCTCCCTCTGGATTCTCTCTCCTGTCTCTAAGCCTCTGGCTGCCCACACAGGCAGGAAAGGGGAATCCCCTGTAAATATTTAGCTTGCAGTTCCTGGGAGCCTGGGAGGGGGTGTCCTGGCACAGAGCCTTCACCCAGCTTCTCCAGAAGGAGCCACCTTGGTCCCCTGGCCTCCATCAGCATCCCATCCTCTTGGTCACACCAGTTGGGGAGCAATGAGTGATGGCCCCTGGAGGAGGCCTGATGGTATTGTGTGAGTTTGGCTCCCAGAGAGCTCCATCACCCAAAGCTGCCCTCAGTGAGTCCATGTCCCTCATCACTTACCTGCTCAGCAGGCACAGACAGCCATCTCTTGGGACCAGACACTGTCCTCCCAGTTCCTTCCACACAGACCAGGGATCTGTCACCACAAAGACCTCTCCATAGCAGAGGTTAACATCCAGGACCCTGTATCTGGCTTCTTTCCAATCTTACAGTTGTGTTGCTGGGTGATAGTGGACACGGAGCTGGGGGTCTCTGGGCTCCCGGCCGCTCCCCTGTGTCCTGAGAACACAGCAGTGGTCTGAACAATGGCCCACTTCACCTGCTGGAAACATTCGGTCTGGGGATAGTGTCTGTCAGTTGTTTCAGCTGAGGGAAGACGTCCCCGAGGCGTTGTCCCGCTCCCAGGTATGTGGGAGGGCAGAAGTCACCAGGCAGAAGACACAGTCTGTCAAGTGCCTGATCATGGTCGCTGAAGTGGACGTTAAGGTAGATCTGCCACCTCAGAGCAGCCAGGGGACACGGGGCTCCTCAGCCAGCCACAAGCCTTGCCTCTGGGTTCTGCAGCCTCCTCACCTCCTGCCTCCCTGCCTCTGGCTTGTTCTTTCCCACTACAGCCAGCACTCTCAGTGTCTGGCACTAATGCTGAACGCTTTACAAATGCTGCCCTCAACATTCCTTAGAACAGGATTCTGGGACGAACACTAAGATTGTCTCCATTTTAAAGGAGGAGAAAACGAGACTCAGAGAGGTCCAGAAACTGACCTAAAGTCACACAGCAAGAAAGCTGCAGAGCTGAGACTTGAAGCCAGGCTTCTCTGAGACCAGACTTTTTAACCGGGATGTCAGCGGCACCCCCAAGTTGATAAAAATAGTGGGTGCTTCAGAATCCCTTGAGAGGGTACAGTGCAAACAGCAGGTCCCAGAAATGTGTACCATGAGCCCTGCTAGCCCTGCTGTGGTTCCTGATGCTGGTGGTGTGTGGATCAGACTTGGAAACAGACTCTGGGGTCCCTATTGATCTCTCTAAAGCCCCCCTCCCCAACGAACCGAATCCTGGATATATAGCACCTCTCTCTAGTATGGAGAGGGCCAGCTTTCTATCACTCCTGGGTTTGCACTCCACACTCCTTGTGTGTAATGCCCTTGGGTCTTCCCCAATGTGTTCCTTGGTCCTGCAGGCACCAGGCTGGGGGCTAGCATCAGGGTGTGGCTTTGGATAGCAGACGCATGGCATAACCTTGCTCCACTCTTCTCTGGGCCTCTGTTTCTCCTTTTTTTTTTTTTTTTTTTTTTGAGTCCTGGCTGGATTGGGACTCCCTGTGTAGCCCAGGCTGGGACTCCCTATGTAGCCCAGGCTGGCCTCATGTCACAGGGATCTGTCTGGTTCTGCCTCTCAAGTGCAGGGATTAAAGGTTCGTGCCACCCATACCCCACTTCCTCATTTTGTTTTTAAACCAAGAACTTAATCTTTTTATTTATTTTGCATTTGATTTATTTTAGTGTGGGCAGATGAGCATCTGTGGGTAGAGGTCAGAGGTGCATGTAGCAGTCAGAGGACAACTTGAGGGAGTCAGTTCTCTCCTTTCATCATGTGGGGCCCGGGACGAAACTCAGACCATCATGCTGTCCCCACAGGCATAGCTCAGCCTTGGCCTTGAATGTGGGCTCTGCGGGATATCAGGGTGGCATGTGCCACCACAACCCACTGTTTCCCTCCTGGTCCATGAGGATTTGACTAGCCCCCGGCTCCCGGAGCAGGGCTGGCTACTGCAGCTGGTGCCTGGCTGAGTGTGTCTGGGCCACTCCCCTTGAAACTGGGTCACTAGCTTGGCTTTAGGTCAGTGGCTGCATCCCCGGTAGGCACTGAAATCTAACCATCCTGCTGAGAAGTTCCCGGCAAGTGAGTGTCTTAGCCACTGAGGCTTCCCAGTCCTCCCCACGCACCTTATCTGGACCCAGCTCCCTCCTAATAGTCAGACATCCAGCCCCCGCCTGGGAAGTGTCATGACTTAGAACACTTCAGTGATGCTCTGAGCCCCGAGCTCTCACCACACCCTTCCAGAGAGAGGAGAGAAGGTCCCACCAGCACCTCTTCCTGGAGGAGACAGAAATGCCAAAGGAGAATAGCACTTGCCATCACCATCGAGGTTCTGAGTTCCTACTATGTGCAGGTCTCACAGCAGGGGGTTCCTACTATGTGCAGGTCCCACAGCAGGGGCCAGGAGGCAGGTGAACACGCCAAAGGGCTGGGGAGAGGGCTCTGGGTGAAGTGTTTGAAGGAAAAACATGAGGATGGAGATTCGGTCCCCAGCCAACACGGTGATCCAAGGATTCCTGAGGCTCACCAGCCAGCCAGCCCTTGCCTACCAGCTGAGCTTCAAGCTGAGGAGACACCCTCTTAAAAAATAACAATAACTCTGGAGAGACTGCCCAGGGCTTAAGAGCAGTGGCTGATCTTCCAGAGGTCCTGAGTTTAATCCCCAGCACCCGCATGGTGACTCACAACTGTCTATAACTGTAGTCCCATGGGATCCAATGCCCTCTTTTTTTTTTTTTTTTTTTGGTTTTTCGAGACAGGGTTTCTCTGTGTAGCTTTGCGCCTTTCCTGGAGCTCACTTGGTAGCCCAGGCTGGCCTCGAACTCACAGAGATCCGCCTGGCTCTGCCTCCCAAGTGCTGGGATTAAAGGCGTGCGCCACCAACGCCCGGCTTTCCAATGCCCTCTTATGATGTGCAGATGTACACACGGACAAAACACCCATATACATAATATACATCAAGAAATACACTTTTAAAAAGTAACAATGATAAACAAAAGGTGAGAGGCACCTGAGGACCAATGCCAGAGACCGTCCTCTATACTCATGTGCACATCTATGCATGCGCACTCACACGGACACCCCCATACACGTGGGCTGCTGCCGACAGCAGAGTCAAAGGTACTGTCCTTGTTCCAAGGCCCTTATGTGATTCCTCACTCGACAGTCACTGTAACTCTCCCATGGACAAAGAGAAGGCACTTCACGGAGGTTCGGGCTGGGAGAGGCCCTTGCCTTCCCTTCTACCCACCGAAGTCACTGGAAGGCTTGCTTTGGTGGCAGACATGTGGAAATAAACTCTCTGAGAACTAGGTCACAGACACGAGGAAACCAGTGGCAGAGGCCGTCTCGGGGGCAGGGGGGAGTCAGTCTACAGGAAGCAGTGGAGATAAATTCGGACAATGTTCTTGGAGCCCTGGACCTGCTATTCCTGAAGCCGAGATTCTACCACCCCACCCCACCCCCGGGCTCTCCCTGCACGAACTGACAAGTTACTGTTCTGTTGGCCAATGAGGCCGAGAGTGTTTGGCCTTTACTGACCAAGTGACTTGTGACAAGAGGCATGCAGAAGTCTCTCTCTCTTATGGGAGCACAGGACAGGGAAAGTCTAGTTCTGTAGTCAGATTCCTGTCTTGAGCATGGCTGTCCCCCTCAGTGAGTTTCCAGTGTACCCTGAGGCTCAATGGCCCATCCCCACCTTCATCTTCCTCCTGGGGCTCAGTTTCCCTGCCACCAAGGTGGGGCCAGGCAGACACCATCTCGGATCCCCGAAGAGGTGGGAGGCCAACAGTGGCCTGCTTCCCCAACACCCCAGTGATGCTGACCCTGGGGGAGAAAGCTTAGCCAGAGCGTGTGACTCCTTCTAGGTGAGGGTTCGTGACCTCGGGCCGGGCTGGATAGAGCTGCAGCAGCACCTTCTGTGAAATTTCCTCTAGACCAAGCTGAGGTCTATCTGCCCCCATCCCACTTCCTCCAGGCCCAGAGAGGTCGGGTGTCTTACACGAGGCTGCAGTTAGTGCCAGAGCTGAGATGTGAACCCAGGTCCTCGGGCTCCGACCAGTTCCTGTGTTAGTTTCTGCAGGGGATCTTTGGTGGCGGGACTGAACTTGGGGACTCTGCTACCCAAGCCTCCCCCCGCCCCCCTCAGCAAAACTGTGTAAAGAGGGCCTTCATTTTTGTGTGCAGAAAGAAACATTCCAGGGCTTATGAACCAGCAATGCCTGGGCCGCCTCCAGGTCTGGGCATATTTAGTTTGGTTAGCACTGTGCGTACGCGTTGGAAAAATGCACTTTGGAATACAGGCATTGTCCCTGGCCACAGTTTCTTTAGAAAACTGTAGGGCTGGACTGAGGGCTTTAAGGGAGTCAGTTTGTCGCTGAGGCCCCAGCTGGGATGAGGCCACTCTGAGGCAGTTTCCTGTGCCCTGCCCGGAGGCCTCTTCTGGGCAGACAGAATCCTTCAGGGAGGATGAGGTGTCCTATTCCTCCAGCCATGGTCTGCGAAGGATGACCAGGCCTCTGCTCACACCACAGATCCCACATCCCAGCTCTCTGGCCACCTTGTCAAGGACTAGTGGTGGGGTTTGTGGGGCTCCTTTCCAAGGTTGTGAAGGAGGCCTCCCTTCTGTTAGGATGGCTGTTGTATTGTTTTGATCTTTGTGAAGCAGGTTCTGATGTAGCCCCACCTCAAACCTGCTACCAGCTGAAGCTGACCTTGAACTCCTGATTTCCTGCCTCTGCCTCCTGAGTCCTGTGGTGACTGGCGCATGCCATTGTACACGGCTCTGGAAGGCTTTTTTTTTTTTTAATTTATTTATTTTTTATTTTATGTGCCTTGGTGTTTTGCCGTGCGTGTTGAGTCCCTGGAACTGGAATTACACAGACAGCTGTGAGCTGCCTTGTGGGTGCTGGGAATTGAACCCGGGTCCTCTGGAAGCAGTCAGTGCTCTTAATCACTGAGCCATCTTTCCAGCCCTAGGGAAGGCTTTTGTTAGTATTTGCTATTGTTTATTGTTTTGTTTCTTTGAGATAGATTTTTATTATGTAGCCCTGGCTGTCCTAGAACTCTCTATGTAGACCAGGCTGGCCCTAAACCCACAGAGATCCACCTGCCTCTGCCTCCCAAGTGCTGGGATTAAAGGTGTGTGCCACCATGCCTGGCACTTTTCTTTTTATTCTGACATTAATCTAGTCTAATATAATCCAATTCAATTTATTTATTGAGATAAGGTCTTCTTATGTAGTCCAGGCTAGCCTCAAGGTAAGTAGCAATCTGCCTGCCTCAACCTCATAAAGGCTGTGCTCATAGGCATGGCCACACCCCAGCTGCCCTAGTTCCCATCTACCTAGTCTCTGACCTCAAGGGTCAGTAGTCCCTAAATCTCACCATCCTGGAAACTTTTATGTCAGGGTTTTTTCGTTTTTGTTTTTGTTTTTGTTTTTTAACTAGCCAGGGTTTCTCTGTGTAGCCCTGGCTGATCTGGAACTGACTCTGTAGATCAGACTGGCCTTAAACTCAGAGATCTGCCTGCCTCTGCCTCCCAAGTGCTGGGATTAAAGGCGTGCGCCACCGCTGTCGGCTTTATGCCATTCTTTCAGTCTCTCCACCTGGTGAAACTTGCTTACACAGAGGCCCTGCTGCGTTCCCAGATCAGCCGACCCCTCCCACGCTTCACCACTTCTCCTTTGTTCAGACTTTATCACACCAATTGTGAAGGACTGTGGGTTGGACCCGAGCCAATGGGGAAAAGACAGTCGCCACCCATGCTAGAATAGAAGCCAAGTGACGGTCCTGCCCCAGCCTGCCTGCTAGCCTGGTTTGGGTCATGGAGTTGTACCCTTTTTGCAAAAAAGAAATTGCCTTACTGGCTTATTTCTGCTTTGTTCCTATGTTTCTTTGTGGGACTCAGAGAATGTGTGTTTCCAACACAAGTGTGAAGCATGTGTAATTGTTTTAGACAATCTCTCAGCTGCCCCAACACCACTTACAGAATAGCACATCTTTTCACCAGGGGTTTTCGATGTTAACTGTTCTATTACATCACCTGCACATACCAACCCCCCCCAACATATACATGTAATTAAAATAAAATAAATCTTAGAAATACAAATACAATCATCTGCCACACTGATTTTTTACTGTATACTAATTTCTGAATGGATTTGGGTTTATTCCTAGGACATCCCCTCCTTCACTGACCTGTTAATACACCAGTGTGAAAACATTAAATGATCGACTTTACAATTCCTGATGGAGCCCATGGAGCTCACTGGGACTCTTGTTCTCCTCATTCTGGGGAATTTTCTGGATATTTCTGCTCATGAATTTTTCATTATTACTTTTAAAGTAGATTTAAAGGACTATTGGTACTGTTAGCAAGTGACCTTTTGAATCACCCTGGGGGTGATAGACATTGCGTAGCTATGAGCCTTCCTGTCCATGATCATGGTATACCCCTCCATCTCTTCCAGTGTCCCTCAGGGGTCAGGTCAAATTCCCTCCAGGCAAGTCTGTTACATCTCTTGTTCCTAGAGAATTAATCTAAATTTTTTTGGGGGGGGCAGTTGTGTTGCATCCTGTGATATACCTGCTTCCCAAAGTCCAACTTGAACCAATGAACTTATTGGGCTTACTTCCAGGAGTGTGGATGAGGGGTTACTGTTACAGGGACAATTCAAAGACCACTGCATCGCAGAAAAGCCCATCTCAACACAGGTGACAGTTCACAGAAATTACAACCCTGGCCTCAAACAGCTCCATAGGGAGCATCTCCTTCAGGGCTTCATCCACCACCTGGAGGAGGGGCTGTGAGCCAGGCAAGCCTCCCTCCAAGATGGAATGTTCCAACTCAGCTATACAGGGAGCTGCCCCAGAGACTTGATGTCCATGGCAGGTGCCTTTTCTTCTGTCCCTCCGTCCCTCCTCTCTCTCTCTCTCTCTCTCTCTCTCTCTGTCTTCCTTTCTTTTTTGAGACAGGTATCTCTGTGGAGCCCAGGCTGTCCTGGAACTCACTATATAGCTCAGACTGGCCTCAAACTCACAGGGATCCCCCTGTATTAAAGGCGTGAGCCACCACACCCAGCCAGGTGCCTTCCTAATCTCCCTCGGGACCGGACTGGGGACCAAGTCTCTCACTGAGTCTAAGTGCTAACTGAACCCCTGGGATCGGCCTGTCTCTGCCCCGAGGGTGTCGGGGGAGAGTGGGGGAGGGGTCTACTGGAACAGACCACCACAGCTGGCTTTTTACACCAAAGCCGGGAACTGAATGTAGATCTTCATTTTGCACAGCAGACCTTGTACCCACTAGCTCTATCCCAAACCCTGATCTTTTTGTTTGTTTGGTTGGTTGGTTAGTTTTTTGAGTCTGGGTTTCTCTGTGTAGCCCTGGCTACTGGAACTTCCTTTGTAGACCAGGCTGGCCTTGAACTCACAGAGATCCACATCCCCCACCCCCACCCCCCGCTGGGATAAAGGCATGCGCCCCACTGCCCAGTTTGATTGTCTCTTCATCTTATTTAGACAGAGTGCTGGGATTGCAGATGTGGTCACTGTGTGCGCTGCACATTTGCTCTCTCTCCAGCTGTGCATCTGTTGCCTCATCTGGCCCGTTCCGGTTCTTGCCATTCTTCTGGTCTTGCTAATGCTCTCTTACCTCTCTCTAACTACTTACTTTCTCTTCTCATTTCCATTGTCTATTTCCATCACTGTATTTCCTGTGGTGCCAATTTATGCTCCTTCCAAGTTTGTCTTTTGTTTGTTTGAGACAAGGTCTCACTCTATAGCCCAGGTTGGTCGGGAACTCGTCATGTACCTCAGGTTAGCCTCAAACTCACAGCAATCCTCCTGCATCAACTCCTGAATGCTGCGGTTGCAGCATGAGCCACCACACTCCAATTTGTCTTAATTCCTCTCAAGTTCCCCCACCCTGTCCTTTCCAGTGTGTGATTGTATCCAGGGCCCTCACTGCCTGTCAACTCAGAGGCTGATGAGTAGCGGCATGGATTGAGTCTTCAAGCTGTTCTTACTCACAGAGCCAGCAGTCCGAGAAGGCAGCAGGTTAACGCCCTAAAAACCACCCCTGTCTCATCTCCAGCCAGCTGGCTTTATGGAGAAAGGAAGGACAGAGGCGGTCAGTCATTCCTGTGCTCAGGCTTGTCTCTCTGGTCACGTGGCCAGCCTCGTGGCTGAGACTTGGGATGCCTGTCTGTGCCTCTCTCGACCATCTCTTGCACTCTGCCCCATTCTCTGGATGTCTGGGTTCAGACTTTTTTTTTTTTTTTTTTAAATAATGTAGGGCCATGCTCAGAATGCAGAGGCAGTTGGATCTCTGAGTTTGAGGCCAGCCTGGTCTACAGAGTGACCAGGACAACCAGAGATACTTGGAGAACTCCTGTCTCAAA
>CABHPR010151816.1:44473-71053 GCA_902168415.1 Peromyscus melanophrys | reverse complement strand
GTGAATTGCTTAGATTTGGGCTTCTCACTAGGCTTATGATGTCAAAGCTGTTGCCATGGACTTGGGGATATGGCTCAGTGGTAGAGGGCTTGTGCAGCACATGCGGGCCCCCATGCTACAGCCGCGGCAATCTAAAACAGGCAGCAGTAACAACAAAACTCGACACAACTCTGCTTTCCCAGCATTCTTAGACCCTGTTCGCCCCTTTGGCTGTGTTGACATTTGTTCTGACGCTGCAGAGGAAATAGAGGGTAGAGCTGCTAGCTTTTTTTTTTTCCTAAGCGTGAATCAAAGCAGTAATTATGCCAGTCAGGATATTATTCATCACAGATTTGGAATATGCTCTTTAACGTTTACTTATTTATTCTCTCTCTCCTCTCTCTCTCTCTCTCTCTCTCTCTCTCTCTCTCTCTCTCTCTCTCTCTCTGTGCATCTGTGTATTAGTGCTCCCACATGCGTGCATGCACACATGTGACCCACAATGTGCAGGTGGAGGTCAGAGGACAAATCACAGAGACGGTTCTTCTCATTCTGTGACGTCGGTCCTGGGGATTGAACTCATGTCATCAGGCTTGCCTTCAAGTGCCTTTACCCACTGAGCCACCTTACTAGCTCTAGAATTATCTTTTAAAAGCACAATGCCACTTAGTAATGCCCTTGATGAAAGAATTGAGGGCATTAAGTTTTCCAATCTGGAAATACCCATTGGCATGCAGCATTTGGGACGGCTTGGGATGGTTGTCATAAGGAAAAGTACACATAGTTATGATCTTTGCTGGATTCTTATCTCTTTTCTTTTCCTGGAATACATTTTTGCTTGCAAGAATACTAGACAGACAGACTCTAATTGCTCAAAACTTGGGGTTGTGAAGAAGTTTTCTCAAATGGAATGTAAGGAATGAGTTGTCCTGTAGAGAACATTTAGAGGAAAGCAGCAAACAGGATTGGTTTGTCAGTCATAAAATCAGAGCTTTCAGTTGAAAGGTCCAAGTTTAGACACTCGATTCTGCCACCATGGGAGCTGAGATGCTTCCCAGTCTTAAAAGACTTCTCTGGAAGCTTTGTGGTGGTAGTAACACATGTGACTTGTTGATGCACATGTTGGAATGGGCCAGCTTCTGGAAGCTGTGTATAACCTAGCAAGCTAGTAGTGTGCGCGTAACCTGTGTGCTGTGTTACAGATCCTGTAACATAGGATCATTTGAAGTGCATGAGAGTCTAATGGGCTTCAGTACACTAGAGTACCTAAAGTTTTTAAAAATTACTAAAAATTATTAATTATTTAATTCTTCTTTTATTTATGTGTATGTGTGGGTACCTGCTTGTCTCTGTGGGCATCAAGCATGTACAGCACCCTCGGAGGCTAGAAAAGGGCACAGGATCTTCTGGAACTCCAGTCACAGTTGTGAGATGCCTGATGTGTGTGCCAGGAACTGAGGCTGGGTCCTTTACAAGAGCAGCAAGTCTGTTGAGCCATCTCTCCCAACCCCAAGCACACAGTTCCTGGATATCATTCCAGATTGCTCATTTCAGTAAGCCTTTAAGAAACGGCCACTTGTTGAACTTTAGTATAGCATCAAAGAGTGTCAGCAATGATATTAAAGGCTATAAAGATATTTCCTCATTTTCCAACAAGTTGGCTGGATTTCTTCAGTTATTTCAAATGAAATAACACATCTGGAGCTAAGTCACACAACTGAAGCCCCATAAGCAGTACATCAAAGAAATGTGCGCAGTTGTGGGGTTAGAGAGGACAATCAAAAGCCAGGCATTGTGGTGCCGTTGAAGCTGGTCATCTCTACTGGGTGGTGTGCTAGACCCACACAAAAGCCCTGTGAAGCGCTTAAAGCCTTATACATCCTGATCGTAGCACGAATTGTTAGAAGGTCTTATTAATAAAAACAAACCTGAAGCCAGGTATTGGGGTGAACGCTGGAAGATCAGAGAAGCAGAACAAGCCACAGCTTCCTCACCTTGCCAGTTCCTCAGCTGATCCTGTTTCCTCAGACTGGAAGTCTCTGAATCCTCATCCAAATGGATCTCAGCTGAACTGCTGCTCAAAAGCCTAAAAGCTTAACCATGCTCTAGTTCCTGGTTTTCATGCCTTATACACCTTTCTGCTTTCTGCCATCACTTCCTGGGATTAAAGGCGTGTGTCACCATGCCTGGCTGTTTCCAGTGTGGCTTTGAACTCACAGAGATTCAGATGGATCTCTGCCTCGCAAGTGATAGGATTAAAGGCCTGTGTGCCACCATTTTCTGGCCTCTATGTCTATCTAACGGCTGTTCTGTTTTCTGACCCCAGATAAGTTTATTAAGGTGCACAATATATTGGGGGACATAATATATCACCACAGCCTGATGGATCCCCGAAGCTCCATTAGTATACCAAGATGGCATTGCATTATTCAACTGAATCCAAGGGAGGCAGGTTATATAATGAGCAAAGTGCAGGTTTGGCACCAGATAGTCTGACATTTAGAACCTTCCTTGGATATATCCAGATCTGTGGCCCTTGACAAAGTTCTCTGGGCCTCAGCTTTTTAATCTTCAGAATGGGAGACATTTTCCACCAGCAGGGATACTGTATAAGTTAACAAAGGAGATGGTTGGCCCTCCCCAAACTGTATCTCTCAGGGCTTCTGAGTGGAGACTTCTCAGGCCTCTTTCTGTTTGATAGCAGGGCCATGGCATCTTTAATTTTGACTCCTTTTTACAGTAAAATGCTAACTTCATGCTTTCTTTACCTGGTCTCTATCATGTATGAAACTATTTCATGAAGAATTTATAGGGCCACTGTACCACAGATCCTCACACTAATGAGAGTATAATCTTAGTCATTTTTCTCAAATTCCAGAGGGAGAGAAGTGTTTGTTAAGGGACAGTCATTTAAATGGTTACTAAAAGTTTGAGCGGATAGTCCAGGATGAGTTAGAGTATTGAAGGAAAAGCTTATATATTTGGATCAAATCAACTTAACTTCCTCCCTGTTTGGAGACAAAGCAATTGGCAGAAACTCCAGGGTCTCCTGTGGAAAAGAGGGCAGAAGACAGAGCACTGGGCTGCTCCCAAGCCCCGAAGTCTCACTGTATTTTTGAGGCTTGTGGAGAGCCATTTCACTGCACTGCTGCATCTTTAAGATGGCGCTGACACCCTGTCTCTGCCTTCCCGCCGGCGGGACATCTAGACAAAGGCAGCTCTGTATTTGGGCTTTGGTATTCGATTACGGCTTGCTATGGCATGTGTACCTATCCTGGGATCCCACGTGGCGTGTGGTGGTCGGTGGAATGAGACCTATAAAGGCTGGGTACGGGCTCCCCCCTGTAGTAGTAGTAGAAGTAGTAGTAGAAGTAGAAGTAGAAGTAGTAGAAGAAGAAGAAGAAGAAAGTAATAAGACAAAGAATAAAGGCCTAAAATAAAACAACTTGAAAAAGAGCTCGGTGTTGCGTCTCCTTGCTGGTCGAGGTAGCGTGACAAGGCTAGCCTAGAACTCACTATAGATCAGGCTGGCCTAGAACTCACTTCCATCAGCTCATCTGCTCCTCCCAAGGTGCTGGGATTCCAAGTGTATGTCCTCATCTCCAGTTTAACTTAACCCTTTTCGTAATCACTCTGAATTCTCTTCCCATTTACTGTCTTTAAGCCTCCATCATCAATTATGATAGGAAAAAATGGAATTTGCTTCAAGTGTGTTGTGAACTTGAGTCAGACCCTTGCTGTCCATCATGTGGCCCAGAGCTTGTGCTTTACAGCCCTCCTCAGGCTGGCTGTCTTCGGTCCAGTGACTACTTTGCCCCTCCTGAGGAACTGGTCTATTTCATCTTTAGAATGGGGATTTGGGGAACTTCGAACATTTACCCCTTCGCTTTCATGCCAGGAACATTAGAATCAAGTTTATGAATCACCCGTAAGAACAGAATGGGATTTTTCTTCTGTATATTCAGTTCCTCCTCTCAAACTCGTTTGCCATGTGCCGTTTTCCATTGTGTTTGCTTCACTGTGTGCACCCCTCTTTATAGAACCCCAAATTCCGTCAGGAAAGAAATGAATAAACAGACGAAGAAATGAATGGTTCCAAATGATTGAAGGTAGACCAATCACATAACGAGCTGTGGTTTAAAAAGGGTGTACGGTGAGGCATGGTTATGAGGGCTGAGGAATGCTAGCCAGATGAGAGGAAACAGAAGACCCTCAATGTTTGAGACACTCATTTTGAAGACACGGTAGAGAAGGTTCTATTGGAGACAAGTTCCCTGCCTTCAATCCCTTCAATTTTTAAGGTGCAATTCCTGGCTAACTGACAGAGAATATTCCAACAGAGCCATCCAGAGTGGGAACTTCCCATCTCTGGAGGATCTTAAAGTAGCTCTAGCTGAAGATCCTGCGTCATGAAACACAGTGAATTTGTTGGCCTCTGAGGTCTGAGTCTGCCCTGTTTCCATGATTGTCTTTACATGGAAGTTTCAGTGTTAAACTGAAGGACTTTGTTGCTCCAAAGTAAGCGAGATTTCTGGGCATTCATGGAGGAAGGCAATAAAAATACTTTCCCAAACCAGTCTCTTTACAGTGTGACCCAGCTGGTTCCTGCAGGTTCCTTGATCTTTGTAAAGCAAAGCTGTCTGTGGGTGGCCAAAGGGTAGGAGACAGTTCACAGCGCCTGCGGTCATTTCCTCTTGGAGGGGTCTATCAGCATTCCAGTTACTGCTGTAAGGGTTGTTTTAACTGTTGACTGAGACTCCTGATCTTCTTATGGAAATAAAAGCAGAAGGCAGAACCGTGGGCTGCTCCTGGGTCCTGTACCCCTCATCCTTCTTCCCACAGAGTATCAGATGGAAGAATGCAAACTCTCCATAGAGCAGTGAGTTGGTGAGATGTGAGCCCTTGCTGGAGCTGAACCAAACCAAAGCAACCCTTTACCTTTTATGTTAGAGCCCAGGTCTTACTGTAGAAATCAGGCAGAGAGAACAGGATTATCTTGTGCGATCTTGAAATAAAATGTGACTGGGAAGAAATGTGACTGAGGACTAGTATTTTGTCCTCTCTTGAGGGAAGTAAAAATACGTACCTGTATGCACATACACATACATAATTTTATTTCCTAGACATGACTTTGAACTTACTTAAAAGTTACAAGGCCAGAAATGGCACAAAGGCTACCTATATTCCCTATACTTCCTTAACTATCAGCATTTTTTCTTTCTTCTTTCCTCTGAGTAAGAGGTAGACACCATGACTCTTGATACCTAAATCGTCAGTGTGGCACGTTTAGGAATGGCATTTTGTCTTATGTAGCCAGAATATAGTTATCGATTTCGGTAAAATCAATATCGATGCCTACCTTTATGTAATGGTCATCCAGTCACTTCTAACCTTTTAGTTGTGACCAGCTGCAGGTGGTGCCTGTTCTTATCAATTTGATTAGTAGATCATCCGCATTCCAGCTCTCCCCCGGCGTTCTTCATGACATTGTTTCCCTTCTCCGTGTAGACTGCGTGTTAGGACCAGACTGCACGTAATCATCCTGTGTCATGTTTGTTTAGAAGACCTTTCTGCAGCAGCATTATCATAGCTATTGGTCAGCTGGACAGCACACTCTGAGTTGTTAGACAGGGACTCTTTTGACCATAGGGCATCTCTCATTCACAGCCTGCCCCTCAGTCCCTTGAAAGCCGAGGTTCTGTTCTTCAGAGTCTAAGACCACTCCCATTCTGTGGGAAGTGTTTTGTTATTGTTTTGTTTACCGTTCTTGGATTGGAACCCACAGCCTTGCCTGTGCTCAGACAAGCACTCTGCCACCAAACCACGCCCCAGCAATTGGTATTTTGAGACAGCATCTCATTCAGTAACCTAGGTTGTTCTAGAACTTGTGATCTTCCCGCCTCCACTTCCTGAGCGCTAGGATTTACAGGTTTGCACCGTCAAACCCAGATCCATTTTTGTAAAGTGTTTTCCTTCATGTGTGAGGAGTTCGGGATGCACATTTCTTCCATGCTGTGTTTATTTGATCCAAAACACAGAAGCATCAGTTCCTATGGAATCCTTCATAACTTGTCCACTACAAAACTGTTAGGACTTTCCTGAGTCCAGAAGGGGAAAAAAGATCATTCTGAGAATCTTTGTCTTTGAGACAATACATTCTTATGGATCTAACCACAAATAGAAATACCGTGTATTTATCTGAGGTTCCTGTCTCAGCATTTTATGCTTCTGCTGAGTCAATGGCAGCAACTCGTATGATAATTGAGCATTTCTATGCAGGCAGTACTTTGGACAGCTCAATAGAAAGGACATTTAGCAGTTCTGGTCCCTGTCGTCCAGAACAGCCTGCTCAACGTGCATCAATATGCATTATTAAATAAACAGCACATCAATAAAGACACTTGCAGAACACGATGCACATTAGAATTATTGAGATGATTTTTCAGATGGATGGTGACGTTCAGGCACAAGAAGTTGATTAAGTTGCCAATGGTTATTTAATAAAAGCCAGAGCCGAGGAGCCAACGGTCCCTAACTTTCACCCTGCGGTGCCTCACTTTCAAAACGCCCTTTATGAATGGCTTCCTTAGTGTCTAAGGATCAGAGAGGCGGTGGGAAAGTGACACTGGAGGACATTTTTTTTTTTTGAAAAGGTTGCAGAAATCTGTGGCGTAAGTTCTTTGAAGAGAGAGTTCCATGTAAGAAAAAAAAATTGGTTCTCATTTTAGTAGCACACTATTTTCTTTGGAGGGACTTCAGGGTGGGCTATGTTTGCAAGGCTGCGGGCCTGGAAGGCTGGTGGAGGCTCAGAGCGGTGACGCTTTCTCATCTCCTCCTGGTCCTTCGTGGTTTGCCTTACCTTTGCTTACTAACGCCTAGTTAGAGAAGGCAGTAAACAAAGTGAGGTTTTGGAAAGCCTGTCGTTTTAGTGATTTCCGGTTTCAGAGTCTTCTAAAGTCCCAGTTTTAACCTAAAAGAGTTATGCCCGCAGAGTATAAAGTCATCGAATAGGGCCTGGGACGAGGAACAGCTCAGTGGTGGAGGACTTGCCTAGCATTCTTATTAACTGTAAATAGTCTTTAAAAGCATTTTTTTAGATTTAATTATTTTATTTTTATGTGTTTGAGTGTTTTACTTGCATGTATGTATATGTACCATGTGTGCGCCTGGTGGCGGTAGAGGTCAGAAGAGGGCATCACTTCCCTTGAAACTGAAGTTATGGATGGCTGGGAACCACCATTTGGGGGCTGAGGAAAAACCCAGGTCCTCTGTGAGAACAGCGAATGCCCTCAGCTACTGAGCCATCTCTCCTGTTCCATAAAGTCTTTCTTTTTTCTTTTGTTAACTGACCTTTTCTTTGGCTAGTGTAGGATTGTTTTAGGGCTGTGCTGTCCAGTGTGGTGCCCAATAGCCACATGTGGTTATTAACGTTTGAAGTGTGGCTGGCTGCTCAAAACTGCTTTATGCTCTCAGCAATAACTACTTGTCAGGGTTCAAAGACATAGTCCCTGGAAAAGAATGTAGTAAGTTTCTGTTTGTTTAATTGTTTTTTTTACATAAACATTATATATCTAATGTATATTTGTATCTCTTGGGTGAGAGATAATGTCATTGAAATTGATGTCATTTCTTCTTTTGTGCCTTTTAAATCTGGTTATTGTCCAAAGCAGCCGATGTGGCATGTGTTTGTGGCACGTCTGTCTTTCTGTTGGAAGGCTCCATTCTAGGAGGAAAGAACATTTAGTGTAAAAGAAGGAATTCGTACCGCAACTTTTGATTAAAGGATGAGCAGGACAGCCAGTGACCTGTTTTGATGGCTGTGGGATTGGGTTCCATTAAGGCCTCTTTAAGCAAATTTATTGTCAACCTTCCCCCATGTCCTGGTTCGAAGGAGCATTGAATCTTTTTGTTTGCTTAAAAAATTTTCAAGACAACCCTGTCCTCATTTCAAAAGTGACTTATTTTGAAAAGCTTTTGTGAAGAACATCCCATTTATATGGATAGGAGGTCTGAGTCACAGTGTTCTTAGAAGGCTAACAAATTGTGCCAATTATCCAGAAACTTCTGGAAGAACCTGCCTGGTCCCACAGAGAGGCATGCAGGGGGACTTAAGGGCCCTTACAAGTCTCACGCCAGCCATCTGCCTCTGTGTTCACACCTTTCTTCCAATAAATGAAACCATCGGGGAAGATAAAATATTTATTCCTAAGTGTCTATAACTGAATTTATGGATATATCTTGCTGGATATTATTGCCTGTGTAAACCCATGTAACTGTGCACGTAAAACATGTTTTTATTAGTTCCTACATAAAATTTTTATGATAATGGTGAACAAAGGAGCAATTTAGTTTAGCAGAGTTTGCTCTTCTTACTCTAGCTTCCAATAGACTAGCTACAGTGTGAACAGCAGCAGTCTGCAGGGGAGGGGGCGGGGCTCGCGAGCCTCATGCTCCTGGCAGTGGACTAGGAAGGTGGGGAGGCCCCCAGAAGCCCTTGGGCCTCCGAAGGGTGAGGCTGGGGAGGGTAGCCGTTAAATCTTGCAGATTGTTGTTGGGGAGCTCCACTGCCCATCGGTAACTGTGCAGCATTCAGATTTGGTCTCTGAAAAGGTTTCATAACTGCCATTGAAAGAACTCCCACATACTGTATTTCAACCAGAGAATTGCAGAGAGAAAGGGGTTCAAGTGGCTTTTTGTGGGTCATCTCCCACTCTGGGATTTAAACAAAGCTCACACAGAACAAAGTTCCTTTAACCCGGAGCCTTCATCTCGCTCTCCCCTGTCTGCAGGGTTTGGCAGGCTCTCCAGATGGAGAGCCCACGCCTCTCCTTCCCACTGCCGCCTTTTCATGTTTGACCCTCGAATGTGGCAAAGGCTCCCTGCGGTGACCTGGATCAGAGGGAAGTTCCTCTAGAATTTGAAAATAAAGCATCTTTCATAAATACAGCCCGTTCCTTCCTAATGACTAGTTGAAAATTGCTAGTCCATAATCTCAAGCGAACACAATTCCTGCACCAACATTTAGGGGCAGGATTTGACATGTGGAAATGGACTTGGTAATAGCAAGATGTATTTTAAATTGCATGAACTTGGAAATGAAAGACAAAGGATTATTGTAGACATGTAACACTGAAGGCTACCCTAGAAATGGACTGAGAAACTGGGCCAGCATGGTACACACCGAGTTCATTCTGGGTTGAGATCTTTCTGAAGCATTAATTGAAGGACAACCCAGTCCCTAGGGATCTGTGGTGGTCTAGATTCTAGACATTGGAGGTTCTTAAACATTGGAAGACTTATGGTTGAAGTCTGGGCATGTAGCTTAGTCAGTAGAGTGCTTGGCTAGAATGTCCAAGACCCCTCCCGCTGTGTTCAGTCCCCAACATCACAGAACACAGGTGTGGCGGCACACACCTGTAATCCAAGCATGTGGAGAGTAGAAGGAAAATGATCAGAGATTCAGGGTCGTCCTTGGTTACATAGTGAGTTCAAGGCTGGCCTGCGACGTGTGTGTGTGTGTGTGTGTGTGTGTGTGTGTGTGTGTGTGTGTGTGAGAGAGAGAGAGAGAGAGAGAGAGAGAGAGATTGCGATTTGGGAGCTAGCTGAGCCAGTAAAGTACATGCCTTGCTTACAAGGCTGAGTTTGATCCCTAGAACCCACATAAAAACGAAGCCAGCCAAGGGAGAAGTATACATTTGAAATCCCAGTGCTGGGCAGGCAGAGACAAGCAGATCCCTGGGACTTGCTTGGCTGCCAGTCTAGCTCACTTGGCAAACTCCAGGCCACAAGAGACCCCATCTCAAACAAAGAAGCAAAAGCAAAGTGGAGGGGTCCTGAGGAATGATACCTAAGGTTGTCCTCTGATTCCACATGCATATGCATAACATGTACACAAAAATGCACGTGTGCACCAATATGCACATAAACAAAAAACACCAACGCTGTCAACTCATAGTTGAGACAGCACCTGGTTCATCTCCCTGTTCTGGTAGATGTACAATAGAATCATTCTAGACAGATGGCCGCTTGTCTTGTTCTTAGGAGTATGTGGAGGAGAGTCTACTTCATTATGTGGCTGGGTTCCTTGAAGGACTCACCTTTGAGGTCCTTTATTCTCTATATTTCCAGAGCACACCTGTTTACTGACTCTCAGATGGGTCTCTGTGTACTTTGAAGATATTTCTTAGTGTTCTTCCCTCTTAAGGACAAGAACATCTGAGGTGTGCACTTGTGTGTGCATTGTGAGTGAGTATCTCTTTGCTTTGGCCTCATCTTTTGCTTTGGCCAAAACTTGCTAAATCATGAACTCTAAAATGTACTCATGTTGTTTTATTCTTACCCAATTTCTGTGTTTCTGTTAGGCATGTCCTCTCTAGAAATTTAAACAGCTCCGTTTTCAACACTTTTGCCAAGAAGACTGTGTGAGGTAATAAAGTTTATTCCACAAGGTTCATGGACATGACCTTCCAGAGTGAAGATGTTGCTGTCCACTGGGGAAAGTTTACTCCAAGTGTGACAATCTTTGTCTGTACAGAAAACTGCAGCTTTTGGCCCAGGTTTCTTTCTGAGATGGCCTGGTTGATTTTAGACCTTGGATGTGAGAACCGAGGCCTGTATGTATGATTGCCCCACATTTATGGAAACACTCTGGACTCTGAAGTTGCTTTCTGTTGAGGCTAGATCATGGTCTGTGGGGTGGAGTGGGAGGAAGATGGTAGGCTTAGTTGAGATATTGTTGCTTCCTTGGAAAAGATTGTTAAGGGAATAACTGTTTTGGGGGAACTGCAGCAAGTCTGAGTTTCAAATGCAGCGTGGAATCTTTTAACTGGGGAGCGGATGAATAGCTTTTCAAGTGCGTATGAAAGGCAAGAATCCCTAAAGATCGCTGTTTTAAATAGTGCACTCCAGGGACCCAAGGTTTATAACAAAAGGGTAGATATGGCAGAGATGAACCCCCAGGTCCAACTCTGAGAATAATGTGTTCTGGCTGGGCTCCCTGAGGTGTTGGGGAATGCCAATCTTGTTGGCTCTGGTTTGTTAGCTAGGGGAGTCTAGTTAGATATGCTCACAATGTTAGTTGGTGTTGACTCTGACCCATATACAAATGGAAAGCACAGCTGAGCTTGGGAAAAACCATAGCATACACAATAGGACAGAAAAAGCTACATCTTCAATGAACAGGGAAGAAATCTGAGCAGAACCCTCTAGCGAAGAAACCAGGACACTAGATGGAATATTACAGCCACAATGGAAAAACAGAAAAGAGACAAAAAGCAGAATATTTAAAGATACAGTGAGATTATACAAATTTCCAGCTGACTCACACAGGAAACCTCCTCGGGACTTGGATGCAGACAGGAGAATTAGGAAATATTAACTTTGAAATTTTGTTTTACAAGCCATGAGGTCCAGGATTAAAAAAAAAGGTTAAAACATGTTTTAGTGTTTAAAAATAGTAAAAAATGTTTCAGATATGAGACTTTAGAGTTAAAGAAGTAGAGAGGGTATTCAAACATTATTGAACTTGTAAAGCATCCTCAATGTTATTTTTCTCAGTTAAGGATGAAATCATGACACATACAGGTATATTTAGTAATAATCTAGGCCTGCTGGGTGGGATCAATTCAGAAAGCATCAGAGGCAAAAGGTCTTGGGTCCAGTGATTAGGATCTGAATGGGATCAGAGAACTAGAGCTTGACAGCAGACAGCCCTGGTGTGCTGTCCCTGATGTGTAGAAATAGTGTGGTAGTTTAAGGCCCCAAGCTGTGCCTTTATACAGCAGGTAGTCCTAAACTCAGGGGAAAAGAATCAGAAGAACGATCCCCAAACTGTCAGGATTATGTGAGCTCAGCTTGCTAGCCTGCCTGTGTGTGTGCAGGTTTGTGGCGGGAAGGTTAGTATATTGGTTTTGAGTTTTAAGCCATTTTTTGAGAATAAAGATATCTGAGGGTCCTTCTAGCTAATATTCCTTCTGACATATCTCTGATTTGGGCAGTCAGAGTATGGAGAGGTTAATTGACTTTACTGAGGCCCCACAGCTGGTTCTTTGTGTAGACCTGACCCTGGCTTTAGTGCTCACCCATAGACATCATTCATCTCCTTTGTATTTCTGAGATTTTCCATTATTGTAGAGTTCTGCTCTCCTACGGCAGATTTCTTGACAGGTGTCAATGGACACATAAATGTTGGTCTGGTCTGTATCTAAGTGCTTCTCCAGCTTTATTGCTTTTTTTTTTTTTTTTTGATTGCGCAGAGTTTACCATTTCTGCAGCTGGTAAGCAGAAAATAGGAGATGACGTCAGAACCAGAACCATGTGAGCCAGGGCATCATAGGGCAGTCAGCTGACTGAACGTCAGTCCTGGTTCACCTCGATGGTTTCGGTACTGGTGGGTAATGTTATTGTTGTCGTCTTCATAGACATGTTCTTAAGGTTTTGCATAAAGGCCACTGAAATGCTGAATAAGAATAAACTTTAGGATGTCATTGTATTTCTAAATGTTCTTGCCTTGTGTTTCATTATGGCTTAGACCGCAGGGCACATTCAGCCACATTGTGTCATTTCATCCGAGATGTACCAGCTCCCCTCACTGGGGGAATTGGGGCTAAAATAAGGGAAGTGACTTATTCAAGGCTTCCTATTTTGTTCCCACTGAACCTGCCCCCTAGTTAATCCTTCTTAGTCAATACGGCATTTATTGAGGGTCCTGTGCCTGCCCCACACCCTTTTCCATATACTAGGATGACAATACTAATTCAGTTTGGTCTGTCCTGTCTCTGGCTTGTTTCTGGCTATGATGTGGGCTGATCTTGACAAAACAGAGTAGACCATGCAATCTAAAGCCCGCTCTAATGTGGCCAGTTTCCCTGAAGGACACCCAGCAAGGAAAAGCACATTCCCAGACTGATCGGAGTCCTAAAGATTTATGCTGTCCTGGCTCCATCTAGTGCAGACCTCACCCCTGTGCCTTCTATGGGTTCTCCTTCCTACCATCTACCACCCCTAGCATTCTGAAGAATGTGCATGTGTGATATGCATGAGGGCTGCATGCATGCATGCCTGACGTTGTTTTCTCACTTGTGTAGAGAATGCAAGGTTGTTTTTGTATTGAGCTTACTGACCATTCTTCAGGCTTTGGTGGGCCACTTACAACTGAGTATTGTCTACCCTCAAAAAAAGCTGATAGCCGTGTGTGTGTGTGTGTGTGTGTGTGTGTGTGTGTGTGTGTGTGTGTGTGTGTGTGTACTGAAGTTCAAGGAAGTGTAAGGAAGTAGGATGTTTTTCAATTCCAGGGTGTGATGCACCGTTGGTCTCTTGCAAAAAAGATTTGCCCAGATTTAGATGAAGAGCAGTGGCAGACTCTGGGATGGGATGACTTCTCAGAGATACATCCTGATGACCTCTAGAGACAAGAAAACATGGCCGATTAAACAGAAATGGAAAAGGCCATGGTCTGTATTAGAATTAAATGCTACAGCAGTTCCAGCTAATCTAATGTGCAGTCTCTTAATGTTGTTATGTTTACCCTTGGCAGCATAACTAACAAACACTGCTATTTTGCAAGAAGCCAGGGCCAGTATTCCAACATCGAGATATGCTAAGCCTTTGTCTTCCAAGGTTAGGACTACTTTTTAAAGGGAAAGAGAATGACTCAATTTGTGAAATGGGTCTTCGGCTTGCTGTGTTTGCACATCTTCTAGCACTTCGGGGCTCTGAGTTCAGCTGAAATGTGTGTCTGGTAGAAGGAAAAACTGGGACAGGGTGGTGCGAGCTGCCTCTGGGCTGATTGATCCTCTCATGGGTTCTGAGTTCCTGTGGTCCTTGATCCCATTTTCCGAGACTTCCTGCATCTAGCTGTGGCTGTGACATGCCAACATCAAGCTGATGGAGAGGGACACTCACCCTCTTCCCTCTCTGTGTTCCATCCCTTTATGCAGATTTATTTTTGTTCATCTCTTTCTTACATTTTCTGTTTCTCCTTTGCTCCCCAACATCCCTTGTTCCTCTTTCTTCCTCTAGTCCAGACTCTTAGCACAACACTGAATTAGGATTAGCAACCCAAAACCTATTAGAAGAAATTTACTTTTATTTATATGGATTTACTAACTAATATACTCACTAATGTATGTGTTACATGGATTCCATATGCAGACAGTGTCCCACGATGGTAGTACTGAGGATATCCATAGTCATAGCCCTCAAAGGATGGCCTACTTATTAGGGAGAATCTGGAAACAGGAAGTTACCAAATGAATTGAAAGATGATGAGTGTTGACAGCTTATTGATGGAACATGTGCTGAGCCTGAGTTCATCACCATGACCAAAAGCCAATGACAGGAAAATTAGAGGAGATAATTGGAGGACAAGTTTGGTGGATGTGTGAGGGGCCTGGCCCTGGTCATTTGGTGTAGGGGTGTGGTCTGTGAATGCTTTCTGGGGCACTGGATCTCAGCTGTGCATTTAAGGGTGGAAAACAGTGGCTGCGATAGCTCAGGTGAAGAGCTGCTTGGGATGCTGAGGGGCATGAGGAAAGGGATGCCTGGTCACAGGTCTTGGGATCTGATGGAGGAATAAAAAGCCTGTGGTCCAACTGTGCTGGTAGGGCTGGTGACTGAGGTTGGAATTGTGGTCCGACCCTTCAGTCGGAGTTTGCTTAGCTGTAACTGGAGAGTGAAATCAATTACATCAAGCCTCAAACTATTGGACCTCATTTCCATCTGACTGTGGAAAAGAACTCACACCGTGCTGGATAGAATGCTTAGGGTATCTGGAGGCATTTACTCAAGCGCCTCCTTTCTCATTTCTTGGTTAAACCTTTGACTGCCATCTGTCATCTAGAAAGGTAGACATGGCTAGAGAGCTGTTTACATTCTTGGATGGTGGTAGACACGATATCCACAGTATAATCAGAGGGTAGAGAGTGACCAAGGCCAGTGGCATTCCTTGCTCCAGGGTTTTGCTGTGTGGTAGAGTTGATACCCTTATTTGATAACTGTGGTGCTGATGATAAATATGGTGCTCACAGGCTGGAGCAATAGCTCAGCAGTTAGGAGCACTGGCTACTTTTTCAGAGGACCCAGGTTCAACTCACGTGACTGTTCATAATTGTCTGTAATGCAAGTTCCAGAGAACCCAGGAATGCCCTCTTCTATAGGCACACATGTAATAATGCACAGACATACATGTAGGCAGAACACCCACACACATAAAATAAAATAAAATAAAAACAAAACAAAACAGAAAACAGCACTCTCTATTAACCACTACAATGGTCATGGCTATGATGGTGTCTTTTATGATGCCTGATGCCCCTTTCTCCTGTCTACTAGACTCCTCATCTTTGTGACATTGATGTATCACTGAAGCCACCTTGAGACACATGACTGAAGGTTAGGCATCAAAGCATTGTGTTTCAACATGCCCACAAGATGGACTAAAGTATGGATGAAACAGCTCCATCTTGATGGGAAGGTTTTATCCTTCATCCTAAGAATCCTTTGAAAAGGCACCGAACTGCTGTGCCTTCGGCTGCACATGTTGGAAGTATACAATTTAAGAGAAGAATCCAGACCAGCATCACAGCCGGCCCCGTGCTTTATCGTGCTCCAGGGGTCCTTCACGAAGCAGGCAGGTGGCCCTGCCCCTTTACCTTCTGGCCACACGGAGAATAAAAGCAAACAGTTCCCAGGTGCTGAGGGGCCAGATGTAAGCCCTGATAACGGCTATCATGACACAAGCCTCCTCCTCCGTTTGCAGAGTCTCATCACACAGGGAAGACGATAAAGGAAGTAAGCCCATAAATTAAAGGGGAAGAAAAAGCTGCCAGCGCAGGCCTCGTGTGTCTCCGGTTGTGGAATTCTCTTTTGCAAGAGGTCACTGAGTCAAATGCTGTGGATGGATAATTTTATGGCCACTAATAAAATTTATAGCCAAAGCAAGCTAAGATAATAAGGGTAATCAAAATGTCCAGCCTCAGGATGGGAGATTGCCATCTTGGCCTGCTTAGGGTGACTGGGGGCTGGACAGCACAAGGAGGAACTTATCTGTGGGACTCAAGGCCACAGGAATCCCAGAGGTGATTTGTATGCACTGGAGCCTTGGGGACAGGGCCAGGCCCGGGGTGAGCCTCATGTGAGGTAGCAAGTAATTGTGTTTTGTGGACAGCATACCAAAAACACTAAGAAATGAATTGCTGTATTTGAATGCCCCAAAGTGAACACTAAGTCTAGGAAATGATCTGACCTGTGCTGATTTTAGAATCCTCCATCTTGTTAGGTGAGCACTCAGCAGTGTTGGCGAGGGATGAGGGACAGGGAGGAAGGATGAGGGATGGGGGGGAGGGGTGAGGGATGGGGAGGAGGGGTGAAGGATGGGGAGGAGGGGTGAAGGATGGGGAGGAGGGGTAAAGAATCTGGAGGAGGGAGGAGGGCTGGGAGGAGGGGTGAGGGACGGGGAGGAGGGATGAGGGACGGGGAGGAGGGTGGCATTTTCCTTATGTAAGGGTAGAGAGTCTGACAACTTTAATCAGATAGCTGGGTCGAAGGGTTTTCTTCGTCCCCTGCCCCCAGCCTGTGGCCTCTGCCTCCCTTCCCTCGCATCTCCCTCCACTGAGGGCTCAGACTGGCCACATCTCCAGGTTTTAGGCCTGGGCTATATGGCGGTCTTGTGACTTTGTCGATAGGCCTGTCTATAAAGCATGGGACATGACCTGTGAAGAGACGCGTCAGATTCACCGGAGGGCAGAGCCCCCATGTTCTTGGCTCTCTTCTTGGACTCTGGACTGCAAATGATATTCCACATGACCATCTTCTTTAAGTGAGAGAACAGGGCGCAGTCCCTGGGGAAGGTTGAAAGGCGCGGGCTTTGGGATGGTTTTTTATTGTGATAAAATAGACATAATCTGAAATCCAAAAAGTTGCATCTGTTTTTCCATCTATGCTGAGGGCCTGGTCGCCA
Organism: Peromyscus melanophrys; assembly: GCA_902168415.1. Taxonomy (NCBI): domain Eukaryota; kingdom Metazoa; phylum Chordata; class Mammalia; order Rodentia; family Cricetidae; genus Peromyscus; species Peromyscus melanophrys. Next base: position 54,117 of record CABHPR010151816.1, on the reverse strand, counting down.
TTGTGCGGCCTCGCTGACACTTGCGTGCGATGTTCTTCATCCAAGATGGACCCTGGAAGCCCAGTCCCCTTGCCATGGTCCCTGGCATCTCTGTCCTTTCTTTCACTATAACGGACTTTTCCAGGTAATCAGGCTGCAGAAAAGAGGACAAAGATGTTTGTCCATCTCTGGTAGGAACACAGACTGTGGAAGGCTTTTGTGACCATGCCTTTTCTGTGACCGCCCCCCACCAGCTGCCTACTGTCCAGATGCCTACCCTGGAGTCTGTACACTTCTTTCCAGTGCTGCTCATCTTTGGGTTAAGGCTGCTGTTCCATCGGCTCTATGGCAAGTCCGTTCCTCTAGCTGATACTTCATTATAACTAGCTTAATCCCAGCTGGTTCTAGAGGTCAAAAACTTGAGCACTAACTGCACAGAGGCTTCTAAACTATACCGGGGTAACAGATGAACTGTAGCCCGTCTTCATCCAGATGAATGTGGACTGATTTGTGCTAATCCCGATCAAAAGTGTTTATGGGCTTGACAACTACTTGTTGGCAACTGTAAGTAACAAATAACAACAAAAGACACTGTCCCAAGACAGCCAGGTACCGATTAAGAGAAAGTGTTATTAGACGCTATTTTCTGGAACTTGGGAGAGTGTTATTGTGCCATTAAATGTAGTTAATTGAAGACTGAATAGGAAGCAATTAATGTCTGTGGATATCTCCATATAGGGAATAGATGCTGTTTGGAGTTCCCTGCTGTCTCGACACAGTCGAAGGGTGGTGGCTTTCTGGGTCAAGAATGCCATCTAAGATAAACCCCATGCTGACACCCACTGATAGCTCTGAGCCATTCTTTCAGTGGGAAAAGTTAAGGCCAGAGGCCTACAGATCGCAGCTTGCAGTGTGGAAGAAAGGTGACGAGTACCAAACACCTTTTGTTCTGATTCTGTGCTCAAGAGCATAAGCAAATCTCAGAGTCCCGGGGTCTTCGGGGACACGTGCTGAGTGCCTTGTGCTGAGATGTCCGTGTCAAAATTTCTGTGCGATTTGAAGACATGTGCTTATCCTCTGGTTCACATAGAGGGGAGCAGTGTTTGTGTGTGGCCTGTGCAAAGCAACCCTACAACACCATCATGGCACATGGATCCTCACCTTCAGGGAGGAACCCCCCTCCCGACACACACACACACACACACACACACACACTGCACACATGCATCCTCTCCTCACACTCCTCACAGTAGGGTCCTTTTCGTGGTCACCCCGTGTCTCACGTCCACCTTCCTCTTCTCCCCATGGAAAACGGTGGAGCTTGAAGAGTGGACAGACGCAGTTGAGCAGTGGCGTGGTCCTGTGTAACTGAGCTGGAGGGCTAGCTGTGGGTTTTAATCAGAACCAGTCCAAACATGACCCTGTGGTGGACAACTGGTCCTCCTGAGTTTGTGACCGGACGTGGCCCCGAGCTTTCAGTTTACAATAGAACCATGATGCAGAGAGCGGAGCCATCCTACTAGATTGTAGGTTTCGGTGTGAAGCGGACATTTTATGGCTTTGGATCTGAGTTATCTTGGGAATAATGGTGTATTTTCCACAGTACGGTGAGAGGAGAAAATAAACGTGGAACAGTTTGCACAACCAAGGTAAATGGAGTCCTTCAAAACCAAGCCTCTGGTTCAGAACTGGGTGGTGACGCCAAAGCATTAAGTTCTCTATGGATGAGGCAGTGTGGAGAGGACAGAGCTGAGGGGGAAGAGTGGGGGAGCACAGCGGAAGGGCCAGAGCTGGGGGGGAACAGAGCTGGGGGGGCCAGAGCTGGGGGAGAACGGAGCTGGGGAGGACAGAGGTGGGGGGAAGAGTGGGGGAGCACAGTGGAAGGACCAGAGCTGAGGGCATCAGAGCTGGAGGGGGGTAAGTTAGACCAAGGGTGGAATGCAGTAAGAAATTGCTGTGGAATTACAGCAGTGTGGTCTCAGTCTGGGTTTCTTCACTTCCTTCCTGCTTCCTCCTGGGGAGTTATGTGGTGGTATTGTGTTCCCCAAAATATTGTGCACCCTAATAAACTTATCGGGGTCAGAGAACAGAACAACCACTAGATATAGAGGCCAGAAAATGGTGGCGCACAGGCCTTTAATCCTATCACTTGGGAGGCAGAGATCCATCCGGACCTCTGTGGGTTTAAAGCCACATTGGAAACAGCCAGGCATGGTGACTCACGCCTTTAATCCCAGGAAGTGATGGCAGAAAGCAGAAAGGTATTTAAGGTGTGAAAACCAGGAACTAGAGCTGGTTAAGCTTTTAGGCTTTTGAGCAGCAGTTCAGCTGAGATCCATTTGGATCCAGACTCAGAGGCTTCCAGTCTGAGGAAACAGGATCAGCTTAGGAACTGGCAAGGTAAGGAAGCTGTGGCTTGTTCCGCTTCTCTGATCTTTCAGCGTTCACCCCAATACCTGGCTGTGGGTTTGTTTTTATTAATAAGAACTTTTAAGATTCGTGCTACAGAGTTATAACCTCTCTAATCTTTCATTTCCTTCTTGGTGATGTGGGTGCGTTGTCTCAGGACTCAGTTTCTTCGGGGGCCCACCCTCAGGACTGTAGAAAGGGCTTGTAGTCATCCACTACTGCCCATTCATGTGCGCCCCCCACACCCACCTGCACCTGACTTAGAAGCCAGGGGTGGAGTCCTGGACAGAGGTAGGGGAGGGACGGGTCTCCAAGCCTTGGGGCCACAGTAGCTAAGGCTATATTGAGGGCCATCACACAAAAGCAGAGCCTTGCTTATAGCTAGCAGGAAAAGGACCCCGCTCTTCTTACAGGTGGCAGGTCCTACTAGCTGAGAGGAACGGCCACTGCCCTGACACAAACTCAGGAGCAGGATGGCTACCTACAAAGCACAGACAACTCCGATTCCTCAGGAACAGCACAGGATACCCGTTCTAAGCGCGTCTGTGGAGAGACAGAAGGAGCAGGGGATCCCCACTGATGGCTGATGGGTAAGGGGACAGAAGCCAGGGATCCCAGGGGCTCCTTTTTTTTTTTGTTTTGTTTTTCAAGACAGGGTTTCTCTGTGTAGCTTTGGAGCCTGTCCTGGAGCTCACTCTGTAGACCAGGCTGGCCTCGAACTCACAGAGATCCGCCTGCCTCTGCCTCCCAAGTTCTGGGATTAAAGGCGTGCACCACCACCGCCTGACCAGGGGCTCCTTTCTTCAGAGGCATGTTGGAAATGACCTAACCTCCTCTTAGGGCCTCCACAGCCCAGCCTGATGCTGCACTGCTCAGCCCTGCAGCAGGTAAACAGGGATGACTCCTCCTTCCTCCTTCCCTGCTGGGCCCTTCCTTTCACCTGGAGATTTGTTTGAAAGCACATCTGAAAGTCTCTTCATTAGCATATCACAGATAGTGTACACACACACACACAAAAAAAAAATACAAAAACAAACAAACAAACAAACAAAAAAACCAAAAAGCAAAACAGATGTGTGGGTGGCTTTATTCTGAGACAGGATATGTTCTAGGCTCACTACATATTTCTAGTCTATGTCTAGTTTCCTAGTTTAATTCTTTGCCCCCAGATGTCATGAAGTGAGACACTTAGCATGGTTTACTTTCTATAATCCCCCAGGTCTGCCTGGTCCTCAGCTTGTTCAGTACACTCTGGTAACAGATGGTCTGAGGAAGGGAAACAGAAAGGCATCAGACAGGGCCTGCATTTCTGTTGTGCTGTGTGACATTAGACGAGTTCTGTGTCTTCTTCGCAGCTCGGTCCTCAACTGTGAACTGGGAGCAAGAGCCACGCTGTCTACATAACTTGTTGTCTGTCTCCCGTGGGCCTTGGAGAAGGGATAGGACGTTCTCAGTCTTAGAGGGCTAGCAGATATGGTGATGCCTTTGGTATCTTCAGCCTTTCTGCTTAACCTGTGTACAGTTCTGGGGGTGGGCTATCTCCAGTTCGAAGCCAAAGAAGGAATTTGTATTGGACAGATCTTTTCTAAGTCAGTATTATCCAGTGGGCAAGTATTTGTCCTTTGACTCTGAGGTAATTCATTCACGACTGGTGATATTGTCTTAGTGATAATTGTCAAGGCCGAAGGGAGTAAGTCCTTGATAGTTAGTGACTTGGTGCCATGCGTGATAGCCCCTTGGTGAGACGTTATCCACGGAGCTCCAGCATTCCGAAGCCCACATTCCAGTACGGCGGCGATGAATGGTGGCTCATCTGATAAGCAGACTCTTTTCTCAGAATCATCTGGAAACAATATGATTTTGATTGTTGAGTTTAAACAGCTACGGCTACTTCTAAGAGGGGGCCTGGCTCCTCCAACTTTCAGGGATAAAGACGTAGCTGGACAGAGCCCAGAAGTCGAATGCAGCCAGCTAGCCTGTCTTTGTACAACAGACTGTCAGCCAGGGACTCATGTACAAATTACAAAGAAGGTAAATATTGGAGTAAATACTGAAGGCATCTGAGACACGAAGACGTGTTTGCAAATGTGCCTACTGAAGTGCCTGACACAGCTAAGCCCCAAGAACAGCTGAACTGGGAAGGAAGGACTGGAGTATACTCAGTGGGAGAATTCCTGCCCAGCACGAATGTGGACGTGCCCAGCAAAAGAATGAAATCTGGAAAAGAAATACGTTTGCTTATTTGAAGGACTGTAGAAAAGAAGATTTAATCAGTTAACCGTGAGCAGTAGGAAATACAATATAGTCTAGTTCCATCCCACAAATGTGCTTTTGTTATCTGTGTGCTCTTATGTTGACCTTGGTATACAGTAGACAAGCCAGGCCTGGTCCATTATCCTGTGATGGGTAACTTGCAGAGTATCACCCAAAGTGTAGATACTGAAGGGAAAATGGAAGCACTCTTGAAAAATAAAAAAGACCCAAAATACATTTAAGAAGAAATATAATCATGGGAAAGGAAACATCCACAGAGGATTGGGTGAGACTTGCTCACTGACCTCACCAGGGTGTGCAAGGTGTCCCTAATGCCACATTCACTTGCTGACTTTTCTCAGATGTCATTGTGAGTGAAAACCAGATGTGTGCTTCAGATGGAGACAAGGTGCTGTGGATTTCTGAGTTTGGTTTTGTTCCTGGATGTTGTCCAGGAGAGCATGATGCACCACTGTGGCTTTATCATTACCAGCCAATAGGGACAACGGTGTGTGCGGCAGTCTCCTCGTTGTCCCCTCTGGACAGTTATGCACTACCTGTGGCTTTATCATTACCAGCCGATAGGGACAGCGGTGTGTGTGGCAGTCTCCTCATTGTCCCCTCTGGGCTGTGGCAGCTTTTGGCAGCATAGGAAGCCCACAGAGGTGACCTATGTCTGTGGAGAGTTAGTGACCCCCGTGGGATACAGGGATACCACCCTTCGGGACTTCTCTATGCTGCCGCCTCTCTAGCTGCTCTGATTGGGGTCACAGTTCTTTTTTGTGTGTAGAATGAGAGTAAGAAAGTGCGGTTTGGCAGAATGTCCATTGAATAATGCCAGACTTCCCAAGTTAGAGCAGGAATTTAAGCGGAGTGAAGTTTCGAGTCAATGGGAAACAGAGCAAACGGCTGTTCTGCTGATACTGAGGAGAAGTATAAATAGTTAGTTTCATGTCCCTGGTGTTAACACAGGCTCCATCATGGCCAGCCACCCTGCTTAGTGGTCAAGAGAAAAGGTTCCTTCCCCGGGCTTTATTACACCTGTGTCTTATAAGTGATGGACATATTTTCCATTGAGCATTTAAGGGTTGTGGCAGGCCAAAGACCTTTTTTTGTTTAACTGAAGTTGTCCTTGTTTTTGTTTGTTTAGTTAAGCTAATGTTTTCCCCTTTGGAAGTCAATTAAAGTTTTAAAGTAACCACATAGCACACTTAGAATTTTAACCCATAATCACCATATTATGTAAGATGAACATAAGTGTTCCATACTATTTCCATACCATACCCTCATTTTCCCCAGAAGTGCGGGTCTTTATAGCAGACTATGGGGGATAGACAGAGGAGACCATCTATGTGGACTTCTGTTACAAAACAACCACTGGAAATAAAATGGAAACAGTCTCTGCTACGTAGGAAGTTCAAGGGCAGTCTATGCTGCAAAGGATCTGTTCTTAAACAAACAAAACAAAAACACTGTATGCTCTAGTATTATTTCTGGTGCTGCGATAAAATACCCCAGCACCAGTCGAGGAAGGAAGGATTTACTTTCCTGCACAATTCCAGGTTACAGTCCATCAGATCAGGGAAGTCAAAGGAGCCAGGATCTGAAACGGCTAGTCACGTCACAACCCCAGTTGGGAGCAGAGCAATGGATGCATGCATGTCTACTTGCTCTGCTCATGTTTTTCACTTTTATACATTTCGGGGCCCAGCCTATGAAATGCTACCCATATTCAGGGTGGGTCTTTCCACATCAGCTAACCCAATTAAGGAAAAGCCCCTGCCCTTCCAGACGTGCCCACATGCCAACCTGATCTAGACCGCAGGTTGTATCAAGTTGACAGTTAAAACCAACCATAGCCAGATGTGGTGGCACATTCCTGTAATCCCAGCACTTGGGAGGTAGAAGCGGGAGGTTGCAGAGTTCAAGGGTAGTCTTAGCTACGTATCTAGTTCTAGACCAGCCTGGGCTATATAAGAAATCCTGTCTCAAATAGCAAAACAAACAAACAAACAAGGAACAAAAACCCAAGCAAATAACAAAAAGAAGCTAAGCAGAAATCATTGATGGTCCTGTTAATAGATCTGAAGGAAAATGAAGTCCAAAATATTCTAAATACTCCATGAAAAGCCATTGGTAATACACGGTAGCTGTGTCTGTTTTTATCTGCATCTGCAATCCACCCGTCTTTCCCCAGCAGACCCCAACTACTGCCCCTGAGAACCCTTTATCTGAATGCCCCATGTTCTTCATTAGCAGGCTTGCTTGTGCCTCCATCAGATGGAACCTCTGCCTGTTCGCTACTTTGTGAGTGCTTGGGCCTTCCTGTTGCGAAGCTAGCATTAGTTCATGTCACGGCTCTGAGCCCAGCCTGTGAAGAGCATGTGGCTAATGAGTGACACTTTCCCCTCCCCAGGAAGGGAAGATGTAGGTGTGATGCAACCTACAATGTCGGGGGTTATTTTACTCCATTATTTTAAATGGAAACAAGGAAGTGACCTAGCTAACATGCTGGGAAGTGGTCACCGAAACCCCGTGCACCCTAGGTTATGAGTGTGAGTGGAATTAAACCCACCCCATCCTCCAGACAGCAAGCTGCTGGCCCTGGGAAGAAATTCCGTGAGCCTCAGGTAATGAGCTCCATGTCATTTTCTTTGTCAGATCTCCCAGCTGATGACAGAAACTGGCCGAGAAGGGCTGACAGAGTCGGCGCTGAACCGCTACAATGCAGACAAGCCCGCAGCCGGCAGCGCCCCTGCCTCCCAGGGCTCCTGTGTGGCCAGTGAGACTTCCACAGGTACCTCGGTGGCTGCTTCCTTCTTCGCACGGTAAGAGACGCTCAGGTCCTCGGTTCTTGTGGATGCACCCAGCTGGTGAACCTCCTGTGTGGACTGGATCAGCTGAAAGCGTTAGAAGGCATTTAGGATTGTTCTTTGAGTTGGCATTTGAAGACAAGGTTTCTCAATGGGCCACTGCAGACACTGTGAGTCAGACGACTCTCCCATTCATTATAGTATGCTTATCAGTGTCTTTGGCCTCTGTCTACTACATACAAGTCAGTATGCCTTTTTCCCTACTATGTTCTGGAATAGTCAGATGTGCCCTGGGTTGAGAACCACTATTGTAAGAATACAGTATGGCTCTAAAGATAGTCTTCCTTGGGGTATGGATGTTGCAGGTACAGACCTGTGGCTGGTGATCCCAGACTTATCTATCTGCTCATGAACTTACCAAAAAGAGACTATTAAAGAGATGCCAGGTGTATTCCGTCTTGACTCGCTAGCTGCCTATGTAACTAATCAAACACTGGATATATAGCTAATCTTAGGGAGTTTAAAGCCATGAGAACCAAAAATGAAAGGTATTTGAACTATGTTGTCTGCCTAATTTTAGCAGCAAGGCAGAGACAGGGCTGGAGACCAAGGACAGCTGAATGGGACAGCAGGGTTGTCTAATTCAATCTCACAATTTTATCAACAAGGAAACGGAGGGTCCGGAAGGTTTGTCTGAGTTCATTCAGAGCAGAGACAGAAATAGTAGATGGTTGGGACCTCTGCTCTGCTTCACAATTCACTCTTTACTGGATCCTTGGAGCTAAACCTTAGAAAAAATTCTCTAAGATTCTCAGGCTCCAGAGTAAACAGGATCTAGAATAAATAACACTGGGTATGAAGTCAGAGGGTTTGTGTGCCTCAGTTTCCACATCTATAACACGGGGATAATGTCTAGTTTGAAGATTAAAATTAGGTGATGTCAAATTATTAAGAATATTACAAAAGTTTAATTTCATGTGGGTCTGGACAGTATACCATGGGGCTTTCCTTATGCCTAGGAACAGTGGCATGCAGGCCACAAATACAATGAGGGGACTCTTGATTGAAGAAGGGACAAGTCATACGAGGAAGAGAGGGCCAGTGTCCTGGATGAAGATACCATCTGTACTAGGTGGCAGAGAGGGCTTACTGGATGGCCATCTTTGAGGAGCTCATCGTATCAGGGTGCCATGTTTATTCTCCTCTAAACATTTGGACTAGCTTAGATATGTGGAAAGTGACAGAACATACTTGTATGCCAGTCACCTAGCAAGGACCACTGTTAGCTCCATCTGTATGTGAAACTCAGTGATGTCTGAACTACTGAGCTGAGAACCCAAGCTCACTGGTATGTTATGTTCCTGCTATGCAGAGCAGGAAGGAAGAGATGTAAGAGTTTAGGAGGACATGCCGCAAGCCCAGATGATCCCAGGACCCAAGAAACCTATCAGAGTGTAGCCATAGGTGGGTGAACGTTGGCCAAGGAGTGGCAAGTCACCGCAGGCAGAAATCTTTTGGGTCACTGTGTTAAAGGCCATTTTGATGGCTCTGTGGAGTACCCAAGTGTGTGAGCAAAGGCTGAATGAAAACTAAGAATGGGAGGGAGCCACCCCCCAGTTCTCTGTGGATGCAGAAGAACTTGCTGATGATCATATCACTGAGAGAGGGAGGTCCCTGTCAGTGAGGGAGGTGAAAGTTGTGCTACCTGGTCTCCACACTGGAGGGAGCGGGCCCTTAGTGCTCTTTGGAGTTGACCTCTCACCTCCTAACTTGGTGCTCTTTGAGTATTAAAATTCAGTGGTTCAGAGGAGTCCACATAAAACTGCCAGACTCACAAAACAAAACACCAAAAAAAGGTTTGACTTGGGAAGACGTAGGGGCTGGGGCTCCTGGTGGGTTCCTTTTAGGGGGACAGGCGCAGGGCACCTAAGATCAATGGGTTGTAACAATGGAAGGAGACTCTGCAGATGATGTCAGCAGTGAGCAAGGACTCTGAAAGTTATCTCTTCAGAACTGCAGGAATTTCGGGGCTGAGCTTTCATAGAGGTGGGAAAGATCCAGGGGGCTGCCTAGTACATACTCTTCACTTTATTATTTACCTGTCTGTCTGTCTGTCTGTCTGTCTGTCTATGTCTGTCTATCTATCTATCTATCTATCTATCTATCTATCTATCTATCTATCTATCTATC
>CABHPR010151816.1:19513-44463 GCA_902168415.1 Peromyscus melanophrys | reverse complement strand
ATCTATCTATCTATCTATCTATCTATCTATCTATCTATCTATCTATCAATCATCTATCTGTGTGTGGGCATGCACATGCATGTATGTATAGATCAGAGGATAACTTGTGAGAACTGGTTAATTTTTCCACCATACTGGTTCAGGGATTGAACTCAGGTCATCAGGCTTGGTGGCAAGTACCTTATGTGCTGAATCCTCCTTCTGGCCCCTTTGTATTTTCTTTGTCGTGAACACTAATAGCACCTGGAACTTAATGGTATGAGCTTGTCTTCAAAGTGTACAGAGGGGCAGAGTGCCATGCCAAAAACACATGCACACACTTTCCCTCATCTCTCACCCATTTACCCTGGTTTGTCATTGGGTCTCCCTTCTGTAAGTAAGGCACCATATAAATAACCTGCCTGTTACGGACAGGCACCTACAGCAGACAGAGAGACTCATCCAGGATCTGCAGTGTCGAGAGACCAAACCAGGGATCCATCACTTCTTTGGATCCCCAGAGGCCCATGAAGAAGGATTTATACATTTCTGTAGCAAGTTCACAGTAACTCAAGGCCCATTGTCTTAGTCTGCTCTGGTTTCTGTAACATAATGTTCAAGATGGGGTGATTTATAAGGAACAAGAGATGATTTCTTTCCATTCTAGAGACCTGGAAGTCCAAGATCAGGGTACCAGAGCTTGTGTAAGGGTTGCTCTCTGTTTCCAACACAATGTCTTGCTGCTCTGTCCTCATGAGGTTGAAGGTAGAAGGGCAAGAGAGAAAAAGCATCCTCTGAGCTGACATGGTCTAGTGGCCTTCCAGAGGGCCAGCCTCGTAAGATCCAGCTCCAATGTGAGTTTGGGAGGGGACACATTCAAATCATTGCATTTGTTGAATCTAAGAATAAAAAAATTCCCCTTCTTTAGATAACAAACATCTTGGTAGTTGTCTGTACTTCAGAATTTCAGTCCACTGTTCTTGGAGGAAAAGAAACTTTAAAAATAATTACAGTTGAGGCTATGGGTGTAGCTTGGTGGAGAGATTGTTTGCTTAGCATATGTGAGGCCTTGAACTGGATCTTCAGCACTGTGTAGATGGGGGTACAGACCTCTAACCTCAGCACTGGGAGACAGGAGGGTTAAAAGTTCAAGGTCATCCTTGGCTACATAGTCAGCCACTCCATCTCAAAGAAAAAGGACTAAAAGTGGTGACAGCAGATCTAAGGAAGAAATGGGCACACCTCTCCTTAAATTGGTCAGTCATGTGTTGCTATTGAGCACGAAGGCCATATCAAATGTGTGAATCCTTTAGCATCCATTTTACATCACTGAGAAGAAATGATGAGGTAGGAGGGTATGGTTAGATTTCCCCATGTGTTGACTCTTCACTAATTATGTCCTTTGCTTTCTATCACTTAAAGTACACAAAACCCAATGGAGGGGAGCCCTGTCATTGGGGGTTGAGGCAACGGAAAATTCACTGTTATTTGAAAAACAATGAGCAGATCCTGTATCATGCATGGAATTGCCTCAAACCTTGGAAAAGAAAATGAATCCTTCAGATGACCTCATATTTTCATATTGAGTTTTCACCCCCAAATAATTCAAAGAACCATAAACAACTGTGTTTTTTTTTCCCCTTGTGTCTCTGTCTCTGTCTCCCTCCTTCTGTCCCCCTTCTTTTACTTAATGACTTACTGTTTGGAGATCCGGTCACACTATTTTTTTTCCTGTTGATTAAAAATACGTCTGTCCTAAGTTTGAATATCCTGGATAAACTCTAGTGCACAATATAGTGCTGCCTTCTGTCACGGCTAATCCTGATTGCCAGCTTAATTGGATTGTGAAGTGAATAGGAGATCAGTAACACCCACCCCTGCACATGTCTGAGAGGGGCATTTCCAGAGACAAGAGCACCATGGAGGTTCTGATATCATGGATGGGTCACTCAAGCCCTCAGTATATTCACAGACAACATGATGATGTTAAGTGGGGAAAGGTAGGAGGCGAGAATTAGTTGAAAGAAGTTTACTGTGGACATGTCCTTGCAGGCTGTACACTATCTGGGCTCCTTCCTGTCTTTCCCCTCTCTCTTTCTGCTTCCTGTCTACCAGTAATTGAAGATCAGCCACACACTGCCACTGTCATGTTCTGTCAAGAGTATGGGGCAAAGTCTCCATGGAGTGAGCCCTCTGAAACATGAGCGAAGATAAATCCTGCCTCCCTTGAGTTGTTTATGGCAAGGACTTTGGTCACAGTGATGACAAGTAACCAAGACATCTCATATTCATTTTGTAGGGTCCATGGGCTCTGCCTTCTCACCTGCCATACTGTCCTGTCCTTTCATGAAGCTACTGTCCTGCCCATGGTCCTCCTCTCATCAGCTCCCCACAGGGACAGATCTTAGTGTCATGTATACACATACACCACTTCCCTCACCTTTTGTCTTTGGTCCAAACTTGTTCTTTTCCTAGGGATGTTGCTCTGCTGGTGTCCGCCGGATCTTCCCCTGCCATTCCTCCCATCTTTGTCTCTAAGTGGCTCCTCTACTGTCTGACAGTTTTCTCCAAGTCTCTTGAGTACACCCTGACTATTATATGACTGATTTGAACGGAAGCTTCTGAGGCTGGAGATTACCATTGTACTAAAACCGGGTCCTAGGGTCAAGGGTAAGCTGATTGTCAGGGGCTGACTCCTGATGTCAGGACCATGTTTCCCCTCTGGTCCGCCCCCAAAGGGCTAGTCTTAGTACCACATATGGATATGCGGCTGCAGTTATGACTATCCCCATTCTTACTGCTATTACATCTACTGTCTTGCTGATAGCCAAATAAAAATAGCTCCTGGTTGCACTAGCTACAGCAAGGCTTTGCATGTGTGATCTTGAATAGAGGAGATTTCCTTCCATTCCTGAGTACTTTACACATAATAGTGATGCTTGCTTGTGTGCTCTGAGTTTATAAGTTCAAAAGGGATGAGGAAGATCATGAGACTGCCCCATAGTTGGTCCCCTTGTTCTCTGTCAAATACAGTTCCCTGAAGGGACACTTGCAAAACCCATCAACAACCATTACTGGGCAAAGCCACCTGAATACCACAATTGGTCTCAGGAGATGCAGGAGGAGAAAAATGGAGCCAGGTACACACAAGATTCATCTCTTGCTGACTTATGGCATAGACAGGGCTTCTTCATTTCTGCCTCTGGCTTTACTGACTGGGGCAGCTAATTTCCAGGATTGTGTTCATTATTAGAATTATAACTCAACAGATTTTTTAAAAAGCATCAAGAACCTAACAACACATCAACAAGAGCTGTGTCAGAACTTTGAGGAGCTCATAGTGTAGAAATTCTCTATTTTTATCTTTTCCAGTTTCCTGTGTTTCCACGGAAGCACATGGCACTGAACCTTGCCTCCTCACTCTTGCGGGTCTCATTCGGATGGACTAGCCTCTGCTCTCTTCCATCACACCACTTGTCTTTCCTCCATTCTAACTCTGCTTATCCCACAGCTTCCCACAGAAGCAGGGCCACTGTGGCGATTCCTATGGGACACTGGTGAGGGCCAGTGTGCACAGTTATGTCACTTGTATATGGAACAGGACGCCCAATTGTGAACGGGCCTTAAGTGGGGCCAAAGCATGACCTGCTTGTGGGGAGGCTCTTGAAGGGCTCCAATGGGGACATCTTTTGTGCCCTGGGTTCCAGATTTCCCAACCTTTCCTATCCTCTTCCTTGGCAGCTAAGCAGAGCCAGGCAAGAATCGATGAAGACCAAACTATCACCCTCAGGATCTCCGGCTTATGTATTCCTGGCAGGCTTAACTTTACTCTTCTTAGAAAAGGTTCTGAGCACTTCTTGGAAAAGAAAGAACTGTTGCTCATGCATATGGATGAGGTGAAGTTTTAGGAATTGTAGTTGTATAAATACAGTTTCACTTAAACTCACCTCAGTGGCAGTGTGAAAGGAAGACATTAAGAAGGAGCCAGGTGAGTATCTGGTGCCTTTGGCTTTCCGAGGCCCCAGAAAACAGTATCAGGTGTGGGTTGCATGAAGAAATACCTCATGATTGCCCAAGACATGGCAAAAGCAATTCAAACAAATGGCTGCATTTAGTGCCTATGCTGCGGAGCCCTTTCGTAAAAGGAATCTGAAGGGCTAAAGAGTTTGGATCGGCAATTAAGAGCACTTGTTGCTCTATTAGAGAACCTGGGTTTGAGTCTCAGCACCTATATAATGGCTCACAATTATGTAACTCCAGTATCACGGGATCTGATGTCTTAATGTTCTATCCCAAACACCTATCTAGGCTGTTTGTATTGACTTGGGCAGAGCAGGGCAGAGCAGAGCAGAAGTGGTACCTCCTTGGCACATACCAGTGTGAGACCCTGCACCCATGAGGGCATCCTTAACCATCCCCTGCTATGGAGAGCATGTACTGTGCACATTTTCCTCTAAACATGGATTGTGTCTAACTGCCATCTTGCTGAGGTGTTGGCTATCATCTCACAACATCTGGGGACCATTTGGAACAAACCCCTGGCCATGCCTTGGTGCAAATGGTTGAGGTATCAGTGAACCCGTAGCATCCCAGAGGTCCTTGTTAACTGCTTTCTGCAGCTGTGGTTCTGGTTTTGATTGTCTTTTTACTGGTGTTGGTGATAGACTGGGAACAAACAATACTGAACAATGCAAATGAGAAGATAGTCCAGCTCAAGGCTCAGCCCCAAACCCCAAACTAGACAGTTAACTTGACCTCTCTAAACTTCGATTTTCTATTGTTCCTGGATATCATCCTGTCTGCTTCACAGTGTCATGGTGAAAGTTAAGATAGCTTGTGATTATCCGAGTCTTAGAGATGATATTAACACAGAACCTACCACAGAAGGATAGAGCCCTGTCCTGGGTGGGAAACTCAGTGAACCTTCCATGTACACACCCAGATGGTACCTGCCTTTGTCTGGTCTTTGTAATCCTGCCTGATAGCTACCCAAGTCTCTATAGCCATTGCAAAGTTCTGAATTCATGCTTCAGAAAGAAAGCTACCTATAGAGGGGGTGCAGACCAACAGCTCTTAAAACCCATAGGGAGTCAGAGCCTATGAGGTCTCCAAAGACTGGTGGAAAGAAGCACACCCTTGAGGCCATGATCCTGTGGTTTCAGTTAGTCTACTACATAATTCTAAATTTCGAAGGTTTATTTGTTTGTTTGCTTGCTTGCTTCATCTGTTGATTGAGTCGGGGTCTTACTTTGTAGTTCAGGCTGGCATTGAACTTAGGATCTTTCTACCTCTACTTCCCAACTGTATCCATTGTAAGCATCTGTCACCACGCCTGGCTTTGAAGGTGTTTCATTTCTTAGGTTTTATGTGCCTGTTCTCCACTGTCCTGGCACTGGGATTACAACTGAGTACCACCATTCCTGGCTTTTACACATGGGTTCTGAGTGATAGAGCTCAGATCCCCATGTTTGCATGAAAGGTAAGTACTGTGTCCCCAGCCCCCAGCTCTCGACTTTATAGTCCAGACAGATTGGTCTCTAATAAAGGTAAGCAGAAAGAAACAAAGAGCAATGAAGAATTCTGTCACCAGTTAGAAGTGGGAGGAGAGGATCAAAAGTTCAAGGCCAACCTTAGCTACATTTCAAGTTCAAGGCCAGACTAGGCTCCATGACTATGGAAAAAGAATTTTGTTACCCGAGCGCAGTGGTGAGTCATGTCACAAAAAAATGCCTCAAGTCAAAATTGTCACGACATTGACCTTGTAAATCAACCAAAGCATGAAATTAAATCAAAGTGAGAGACAGAAGATACTCCTTTGCTTATGATCTGAATTTGGGGGTGACGTACGGTTTGCAGAAAAGGAGTGGAGGCAAGGGTCAAGTACAGAGGAGAGGAAAGGGGGTGAGGGGGAGGATTCACCTCTGCTACCACCCTGCTGCAGTATGCCTGCAACTCATTTCCTCTTGTCAGTATTTACCCATTTGGAAATCATAGCAGCTTCCATGGTCTCCGGCATCCCCAAGTTCCATGTACCATCCTCATCGGTACACTTTTACCTTCAAAAGTGTCCCTGAGTTGGCTCTGCTATCATCACAGACATGGAAACAAACACAGAATGATGATGTGAATTGTCCCAGGTTACACAGCTGGTGTGTAGGGAGTAGGTCCTGAGCCGGTAGACCAGAATATCAGCTCCCAAAGGCAGAGACAACTCTGCTCATGGCTGAAGCCCAGTAATAAAATGAGCATCCAAAAAATGTTTGATAAATGAATCGTTGACTGCTCTCTGCCACCACGATGTTCTGCCTCCAAAGACAAAGTTTGTTGAGATGGGTGGGAGATCCAGTGTAAAAATGGCAACACCAATGTAAAGCATGGAGGCCAGAGCTGGGGAGGTAGCTCAGTTTGTAAAGTACCTGCTGTGCAGGCAGCAGGAACTGAATTCAAACCCCGAGAGCCTAAAAAGCTGGGCCTGGGAGTGTGTACTTGTAACCCCAGTGCTAGCAGGAATGATGGGCAGATCCCAGGGGCTTGCCAGCCAGCAAGTCTACCTGAAAGTGTAAGCTCCAGGTTTAGAGAGGCCTTATCTCTAAAAATAAGGTGGAGATGAGATGCAGGGAAAACATCTTGATGTCAGTCTCTGGCTTCTGTGCAATACACACACACACACACACACACACACACACACACACACACACACACACAGAGAGAGAGAGAGAGAGAGAGAGAGAGAGAGAGAGAGAGAGAGAGAGAGAAAGAGAGAGAGAGAGAAGCACACACATACACATATATACACAATAATAATAATAAATAATAATTAATAATCACACCAATAGTAAATGCCAAGCTCACTTCAGAATCTGAGTGTGTGTGTATGTGTGAGTGGGTGTGCACAAGCGGGAGGTGGCCTTGTGATCAACAGATCTTTATTCTAACTTTTATTAGTTAGTAAAATAATACTTTTAATTTTTTTTTTCTAGACAAGGTTTCTCTGTGTACTGGAACTTGTTCTATAGACCAGCCTGGCCTTAAACTCACTGAGATCTGCCTGACTCTGTCTTCCGAGCTCTGGGAACAAAGGCGTGTGCCACCAGTGCCTGGCGTAAAATAATATTCTCTATACCACAGAGCAAGAGCTAAAAATGTTCGAGGCCTTCCATTGTCTCTCTGTGTTCTCTGTCCCACCCTCCTCCCCAAGCTCCCTCTAGCTTGTGTTCCTCTTTGGTGCTAACCTGGCTCCCCTGGGAAAGTACCGATGGGACCCTCTCCTAAGCTTTGCTCTTTCCTTTCCTGCTGCACCTTCCCTAGGGTCCGCTTGGTGCAGCTCCCAGCCTTAGATCTCTATGCAAATGCCACTTTCTCCATAAAGCTTTCCCAGGCCTTCCAGGTTAAAATGACTAATGCCCCACCCTGTGTCACTGCTCCCACACAAAGCCACCATGAAAGGGTTTGTTAATCAAAAACCATCTGAATCTTGGGGATCTCCAGGTTGTCCTCTGCTGAAGCGCTTAGAAGTTTCCTACATAGGTTAAGCTGTACGTTCAAGAGGTGAACTGTTCCTTTTGCTCTAGGGTGCTTTGGGGGAAATTGCATCCTCTCCCAGTCTGAAAAAGTCATGCCAGGCACCTGAATGTCTTATACAGCTCAGTTACCTAACTGTGTTTCCAAGAGGAGACATTGTCAAGGACCAGAGAGGGGATACAGCCTGGGACAATAAACCTGAGGAAGAGTTACGGTGGAGGAGGACTTCTCGGTCACCTGGGGAGCACGGCTGGTCAGAGCTCTCCATCTTCTTCCTTCAGTGAGCCTCCCTGCTTTATGTTCCCCGCTCTGATTGATTAGTTTAATTCTAAAGCTGTCGTAGTGAAGTATGTAAAGCATTTGGGGATAAAATCATCGGGAAGACAATACAGAAACTAAAGATGTATTATACCGTGCGGCGCTGGGTGGAGGCTGAGTGTGCTGATGAATGGCATTGCTGAGGAAAACAGATCCATCCAGGGCGCTCTCTGTGCCTTACCAAGGAAGTGGGAAAGAACAAATTAAGGGACATCGGCATGATGGTTTGGTTTGAAATAGGTCACATGGAGCCGGGGAGATCTGCTTGGTATCTCTGCTCCCTCTTCTGGGATGACATTTGTATTTTCTAGCTTCTGTTTCTCTGGTAAACATTTCCACTGCTTCTACCTGAGCTCATGAGAACAGGGGAAGGGCAGCCTCACTTCCACACTGCCAGGACTGTGCTCCCGTGGCAGACACTCAGAGAATCAGTGCCAAGAGAATGAATCATGTGGGCATGAAAACGTAGGTCTGTCTTGCTTCTCAGAAGAATGGAATATGTAAAAGAAACTGTGGAGTGGTGCTTGTAAGATAATTTATCATGGGGCGAGAAGATTAGCGCTATTGATAGAGGTGATTCAGATGGATAAGCATGTGGGAAATTTTTCATTGTTGGTTTCCACATGGTTTGGCTCTGCAGTGGCTACTTCTGATAATTGCCCATCATTCCCTTTAACCAACGGGAGTGGATGGGACATCATATTGGACCTCGATGCTTCCCCCTGCCCCCTGGTAACTGACCTGTTTGTTCATGAAGCACATTGAAATTTGGGGAAGAAGATTTCGTGAGCCTAGAAATAATGGCCCATGTCATTTTCTTGGCATCTTCCGGAACCAAAGCCTTCCCAGGCTATGGTTTGTCCTTTTAAAGCCCAGTGAAGGAAAGAAAAGGCCTTGGCAGGGACAATGAAAGGAATTGTCCCCGAGCTCTGTGGTGAAAAAGGAGATAATCAGCACAAGGTAAGCCCTTGTGGATAGAAAAAAAAAATGATGGAATATAAACCATCACTCGGAATGTATTTCCAGTCTTTTAGATACTTCAGAAAAATAAATGTGGTTCATTTTTCTCAAATAAATTTCCATGCTTTATCATAGCTGCCTTTCTGGTGTGGAGGCAGAAGTGTGGAGGTAGCATTTGTGGGGGAAAACAGACTGTTTGGAAACCTGGTTATACAGAATTTTAGAGTTATTGTCTAGGGTTGAAAGAAAACTTCAGCTGTCCTACCCATACTCAAACAACACCTGGTGTTTAAAGTCCTAATTTCTACTAGTGAGGAGCTCCATGAATCAGGCTGGCCACTGGGAGAGGTCTGGACAGAGTCAAGGATTTCCTTGTGTCTGAAAATCTGGCCACGTCCAGTCTGGCTGCAGGGTCCTCCTTCCCCTCCTTGCTGCTGTAGCTCTGCCTCAAGCCTCTTCCTCCAAAGCCTTTTAGGGGCTCATGAGAACACCCCTCCCCACTTTTTTCTACTCATTCTCTTTCATAAAGCCTCAGATTTCTGATGGACTAACGCCTGTGTCAATGCCTGAGGATTTTCACTGACTACTGGAACCCTACTGTTTGCCCACAGTATAATCTAGTTTGTGAAGTTGGTGGGTCAGAGGGTGGGTAATGACGTGTGTGCAGCTCCCAGATAAGTCTGGCAGGGGCCAGTCCACTGAACCCCACTCCCTTGTCCCAGCTCTGGAATAACTCTGATGCAAGGTCCTCCTGTCTTTTAGGTTTCCTAAGTAGACTGGCACTCAAATTGTCAATCCAAGGGATGTTCCTGAGGGAACCCTGTATAAGATCCTGGGAGCATATATTGTCCATCCATCCATCCATCCATCCATCCATCCATCCATCCATCCATCCATCCATCATTTACTCATCTATCCATCATCCATCATTGGTAGTCATTAGTGCACTATACTGCACTAAATACTTAAGACACTACAATAGAAATGGGACAGCCAATTCCATTATGAAGCCCTTAGTCCAATGAGGACAGTTAGAAACAACATACATATTCAGGATGGAGTTCTCCAAAACATCTGGTATTGCCTTACTGGAGGCTTCAGGGGGTGTAGAAGTGAAAGGTGTATTCCCAGCACTCACTATTGTCAGAAATTCTTCTCTTCCTTCATTTTCTCGCGAGTCTGATGCCTGAATCCCTTTCCTGAATGTACCATCCATGGAGAGAGGTGAATGTCTAGCTCATTCTATCTTTACATGATCCCGTTTTAGTGAGAAGCCTGAGCTCCTGGCTGCCACAATCAGCATCTGGGGGATGCATCTCAGGATAGCTGTGGTGTCTGCCAGAGAGACTGCTAGCTCCCTCCCCTGATTGCTGGAGAAGTCTGTCCTCCCCTTCAGAAGCCACATCTCTTTGGGCACTGTGAAGCACATCTGCCTCCTTACTCCACCGTGGCCTCTGGACCAAAGACTGCAGGCCTTCCTTCTAGACTCTGCTTCTTGAAAACTTACTCATTGGCTCCTCTGTGTTCTTATGGTGGGTTCCTTTGTCTTCTGTGTCCACTAAAGATGACCCTCTCAGCCAGAAGTTGTGCTACCTTCTTCTTGAGCCTGCAGGGTGACCAGTGCTTGTCCCTTCAAATAGCGACATGGGCTCTTTGCTTGGTAGCGGCGCCCCTAAGAAGGACCATCTCGCCTGGGAACACGGATGTCCAGCAACAGGCTCAGAAAAGCGCCTGTCCACTGCCAGCCTTTCTTCTGTGGAGTTACGGCAGACTTTGGTAGTTGCAAGAGCTGGCACTCCAGTCTCAGGGCTGGGTGTGACTTAGTGGTAGAGAGCTTGCCTAGCATGTGCAAAGCCCTGGGTTCCATACCCAGCACAGCAAAATACTGCAATTAGTAAAGTTGGGCTGTGGCACTGTGGTAAAGTCCTGGCCTACCAATACAAAGCCTTGTATGTCTACCACCACAAAATAATAATGACAAGCAAATAAAATCTTTAGGGCTGGACATTTCAGTGACAGCTGATGCCCTACCCAGTTGTTGTCCTGCCTAGAGTCAGTCCCAAGTTTCAGATGAAAACACCCAGCATGCCGTGCGGTTCATCACTCCCCTAATGAGGCCTGCAGAGGTCACTCCTGGCTGTTGAGGTGATACTTGCTGGCCTGCGGGTGGAGTTTGTCCCATACCCACTCTGCACAGCTGGTCTTCTATACCCCATTCCTCACATCCTCGCCTTGACAGTTAGCCCCACCCTCAAGCCTTTTGAGTAAGTTGGACCACCTCCTATTACACATTCCATGAGATGCCGCACATTTGGGTTTAGCTTTTATAGTAAAGATGGAGAACGTAAGACTGGATACCATGAATCTTTCTTCCTTTCTCTGGTACCGATTGCCAGCTGCAGCCAGCTGCAGGATACCTGTTGTGGATTTACCACTCTGCATGTTCTCGGTTTCCGTTCAGCATAGGCATACGCGGAGTGCTGATTTATGGAGCTACGTGGTTGAGGGTGGGAGCAGGGAAGCAAAGGGCTCTTCCAGCTGCAGTAAATTTAAGCATCCTTGGTATTTCTTTACACATCTGGAGGGGATCCTGATGAGTGTATTGCTACAGGAGCTCATAAATTAAAAATAACGAGAGTATTTCCTTTACACCTGGAGCTTCAAAATTACCAGTCGTTAATTCTGTGGTGCACCCCCGTCACAAAAGAGACATTGGGGGTGACAACCAAAACATGGTCTTGACCTCACAGCCCTGAAATCCAAGCAACCATTCACTCCAGAGCTTTTGACCTTTGCTTTAAAAAAAAATACTGCAAGGTAAGGAAAGTCATTACAGGAAGCATAGACTCCAAGAATTTAATCTCTCTTCTCTTCTCTTCTCTTCTCTTCTCTTCTCTTCTCTTCTCTTCTCTTCTCTTCTCTTCTCTTCTCTTCTCTTCTCTTCTCTTCTCTTCTCTTCTCTTCTCTTCTCCTCTCCTCTCCTCTCCTCTCCTCTCCTCTCCTCTCCTCCTCTCCTCTCCTCTCCTCTCCTCTCCTCTCCTCTTCTCTCTTCTCTTCTCTTCTCTTCTCTTCTCTTCTCTTCTCTTCTCTTCTCTTCTCTTCTCTTCTCTTCTCTTCTCTTCTCTTTTCTCTTCTTCTCCTCTCTTCTCTTTTCTTCTTCCCACCCTCTCTCCCTCCTCCTTCCTCTTTTATGACTCTTTTGTCCTCTTCATTTTTTTTCAAATTTTGTATAAAATTGAAAACTAGCCTAAGAGTAGCAGAAACAAAGCAGGGGACATCTTCTTCACTCTCCATCCTGTGCTAAGTCATGTTTGCATCCGCCAGGTTTGCAGATGGTAGTCTCCAGGTGCCTTTGATTGGCTTCTTGGCTGTTTTAGGATCTGTGTACTAGAGCTGAGCCTAGAGGACCTCTGTTTCCTTCCTTGTCTAAGGGATTCTCTGTCCCCTGGGCCAAATGTGCTGCGTTCTGCCTTAGCAAGCAAGACTGCGATAGTCCAAAGGCGACAGACATGTCACTTTTACTTTTCCATTTTGTCCTTTTAGAACTATATTGACTTTTTTGGGGGGAGGGGGGAACATGCATAAAGGGGAGGATGTGGTTTAGATTTCCAGCAAGCCTTTTAAGTATGTTGTGGCAGAAGCAGTATTATTGAATTTTACTACCATAACAGCAGTAGGGTTGTATTTTCACACTAAGACTTGCACATGGATGTTGATAGCAGAATAAGTGACAAAAGCCAAGCCTAGAAGATGTGCAAATGTTCACCAACAGATAAGTAAATAAGCAAAATGTGAGGTGTTTTATACAACAGAAGAATACCCTTCAAATACTCAGGCTGTTTCTGCATATGATATTATGCATGGATCTCAGAATAATTATAGTGAGTGAAAAAAGCCAGACTCCCTGCCTGAACCAGAGACTCCATATCATGTGATTTTATTTGTTATAGAATTATAAACAATGTACACTGATTTAGTGATACAAAGAACTTCAGCACATGGTAGCCCACTTCTGTAACCTCAGTGCTGGGGAGAAGCTATAGGTAGGTCCCAGGGACTCCCAGCAGTCTAGCCAGAACAGTGGACCCTGGGTTCAGTGAGAGACCCTGTCTCAAAATAAGGTGAAGAGCCATGCAGGGAGTAATGTTGGCACCAACCTCTGGCCTCCACATGTACTCTCATGGGCAAACACACACACACTCAGACATGCATGCACACACACACACACACACACACACACACACACACACACACACAATGAAAAAGTATTTGAGGAGGTAGGTAAATTGCCTTAGAGTGAACGAAGTTTGGGATAAATGGTCATTTCCTTAGGAAGGGACGTGTGAATAATAAGAGCCCAAGGAAGACATGGAATTGACCCAATTAGCCACTTTTTCCCAATGGATAGATAAGAAACAATTAAGGGAAAAAATTTTCAAATTTGGAGTTATATTCTTCAAGGAAATAAAAAATCGTCAGGGTTGAGTAGTCTGGGAGAAATGAGCAGGGGAGATTTCGTGAGAGGAGAAACAGCTAAGGGCTCCCAGCTCCTGCTCCAGCCCCATGCCTGCTTGTCTGCTGCCTGCCGTGCTCCCCATTGTGGTGGTCATGGACTCATCCTCTGAAACTGTGAGCCCCAAAGGAACTCTTTATTCTATAAGTGGCCTAGGTTGTGGTGTTTTGTCACAGCAAGTGAAAGGCAACCAAGACAAAGACCTTAGGTGTCATCGAAAAGGTCATCGTAAAACATCCATTGGAGTGAGCTGTGTGTGCAGCTTAGTGGTTGAGCATGTGCCTAGCATGCCCGAGGCCCTGGGCTCCATCACCAACATGGAACATAACTAAAGCAACAAAGGAAGTAAGAACAGTTAAGGGGTGTGAATTCAAAGAACAAAGACCCGTGCTAAAGAGTCTATAAGAGACAGATTAGAACTTGGTGATCGTAGAGAGTTGGGGTGTTATGGATGGAGAGCCACATCATCTTCTGCTGTCTTTAGTCCCCTTAATGGCCATTTATCCTCTTTCCCTGTGTCTGACATCCTTTCAAAGTTAGCAGGCAAAACCCCATAGAATGCATTGCCCCTGTGGACTGCTAGCTTCCACTTCCATCAATCCAGTAGCTGAGAACAGCATCTGAGATCTGTGCCAGAGATTTCCCTGTTTTGTCCTTAACTACTGACCTGATATTCCCAACAATATATTTAGAAAACACCTTGAGTTGTGACTCTTTGTTCTGTAACTTTAAAAACCTTGTGAGCTGGGAGGTGGTGGCGCATGTCTTTAATTCCAGCACTATGGAGGCAGAGGCAGGTGGATCTCTGCAAGTTTGAGGCCAGCCTGATCTACAAAGTGAGTTCCAGGACAGCTAGGACAGACACAGAGAAACCCTGTCTCAAAAGCAAACAAACAAACAAACAGAAAAACCAAAAACCAAACCAAATCAACAAACAAAACCCCCAAAACAAACAAAAACCTTCCATGAAACCATCTCCACGTTGGAGCATGTTATTTGGACTGTGTTCTTGGGCTGTGGTCCCTCGTATTTGCGTCTGGAGTAGACATCTCGTTCCCTTTGAGGTGACAGCTATGTGTTTTGTTGACACGAGGTAGAGGACTTGGAGAACAGTCAGTTAAACTAACTCCTCCGTCTGGATGGCAGATCTAGGAAGGAACGGAGCAGCTCATTCGACAGTTGGTTAGATTATCCAGTAAATCTCGCGTTTATCTCTTAAGCCCAGAGAAACAGCACTAGAAAAACAAAAAAGCAAGCTGCATCCCACACTTGAAGATGTGGTAGCGACTGCGAGTATAAATGTGTAAGTCCAGTTGAATTTACAGACAGCAGGCTGATAGGCTGCTGCGGGACAAAGAGAGGGTCATTTGGGAGCATGGTCCCAGCCGAGTCCATGAACGGTCACAGCGTGACTTGTTGTCTTAGGAAGAGAGTGACCTCTCAGCTAAGTGCACTAGGACTCTGGTCCGTATGATGGCAACCCTCACCTGGTCCTGACATCTGTAGCGTTTACAAAATGGCTACCTTATCCTGGGCATTTTTCTCAAGTGACAAATCCCTGGAGGTAAAGGCTTGAAGCTGGCTAAAAGCAAAGAGGGATTGAGAAAGCCCTTGGGCTTGTCCTGCTCATGCTGAATTCTCTCAGGAGACAGGGCGGTGGGCAGGCTGGTGGAGAGTAAACTCTGATCTCCCAGGATTCAGGGATGATTGTAGTATGGCATGTGTCCGGCAGCTCTCGCAGCACCTGGACTGTTTCATGCCCCAAAGGAGGCGAGACAAGAAGGTGACAATAAAATCAATGTAGTCCCTCCAAGGAAGACAGGTAAAGTCTGCCATTTGCTCACTGGCTTCCGGTAGAATCCCAAAGTGCTGCTCTGGGATGGCAGACTCCAGTCATCTGCGAGCTCAGAGCCTGGAGAACCAGACAGCTGGTAATCCCACTGTATGTAAGATGGCCAAGAAAGGAGTACTGGCTTCATGTTGGGAAGCGAACGGACAGGAAGCCTGGTGCCCCCTCAGTACAGGCACACGAAGTCTGTGTTGGAAAACAGAAGAATGTGGTTGAGAAAACAAAACAAAACAAAACAGAAAAAGAAAATAAAACAAAAAACCCAACTCTCTCCCCAGATGTCTGTACCTCAGCCACAGCTAAACAAGCCTCTTTGTCTGTTGCTGGCATCTCGTTTGATGTGATTCGGTATTTTCTGATGCTCTGTGAGCATCCAGACACCCTTCGCCTTTCTTGCACCCCTCCCCCGACACACACCCCAGTCATCTACCAGCTCCCTGGGATCAAAGGTTCTTGTCCCCTCAGCTAACGAGTGTGTGGTTCCAACAGTAACCAGCAACGGAGAGACCCCAGAGAGGAACAGGGGTAGGATATTCCTATATTTTTATGTGTAGATTGATAATCAAGGCTAACCATCCCGGCAGAAGGTGAACACCACATTAAACAGAGGGGAAAGGCTAATAAAATATCGCCTGCTGCTTAACAGTCGCTGGGTGGAAACGTTCCCTGGAACTACGCAGCTGTTGTACTTGATGGCTCATAAAGCCCCAGTAACGTCCGTCAAGGGCCTTTTTTCTTGGTAAGGGACCATTTTTTTCCATGCAGTTATGACAGCATCTGGTTCCTGTCCCTAGAAGTGCGAGGAATCCACAGGCTCAGGCAGTCACTGCTGGGGGAAGAGCCGGACTGCAAAGGCATCTGGCTCCTTTGATGGGTTTGGGGTCACTTCTGACTGCAAGGGCATTATCATAAAAACGCAGATGAAGATGCAGCGGGCAGTCACTGTCACCTGCTGTGTGCCAGGCAGGGGGCAGTTCAGCTCCAGCTCCTCTCCACTGTGAGGCTGCCATTTTCACCTTCTGTGGAGAACAGAGCCCCTTAGGCTGATGAAAGGACACCGCTAGGCCACACTGTGGACTGTGGCAGATTAGAGTCCCCAATGTGATGGCCGGTCTCCCCTGTCATCTTGCTGCAAAGATGGAGGGCACATGGTAAGTCATTCTGCATTTGCTCATCCCACCTGGGTATCCATGCATAGATGCGTTGAGAAGAGATAATATTTTTTCCTGAATACTGGACACAAGTGATGGAAGTCCCAGGCATGTGCTGGTTTTCCCTGGGTTCCCCAGACATACGTCAGGAAGTGAGGATTCCTGTGCGGTAAGAATGTGGTCCCCAGGGCATGTGCTGGTTTTCCCTGGGTTCCCCAGACATACGTCCGGAAGTGAGGATTCCTGTGCGGTAAGAATGTGGTCCCCAGGGAATGAGTGAGAGCATGAAGGAGGCAGGGGAAAAAAAAGAAGAAAGAAAAGGAAGCCAAAGACTGAGACAGTTCTGGCAAGGTCTGGCAGTGGGTGGCCTTTAGCTGCAGCCTGACCGTACTGGGGACCTCTCAGGGGTATAAGGAGTCGTACTGACCTGGGGCCACACGTGGGATGTGGGGCTGCCCTCTCCCTGGCTGTTCGCCTCTCTGGCTGCTGTGGTGAGAAGGAGGTGGTCATAATTCCAGCTCTAAGGCAGAGCAGTTCTCCACAGCATTGTTTTTACAGTGGTGGAAATGGCAAGCTCACGGTTGAGAGGCTGCATGGGCTAAACCTCCCCTCGCTGGCACACAGTGGGTGACGGTGACCCCCCCTGAAGTTTAATCTGTAGCCCAGGGCAGCTTTTGCAGAAGAGGGGTAAGAAGCAAAAGCATGTCCTCAAGGGGAATGTGGGGGATCTGGGCTAAGCTGCAGCACCATCTCCCCTCCCCCACCCATCCTTGGCACCCAGCTGGCAGGAGGGCAGGCCAGCAGGGTACAGGACTAACCAACAACCTGGGTATAGCTAGAGTTTTCCTGCCTGGCCCACAGTCAGGATAAATCTCTTTCACCTGCCAGTCCCACAGCCGCTCAGACCCAACCAGGTAAACACAGAGACTTATATTGCTTACAAACTGTATGGCCGTGGCAGGCTTCTTGCTAACTGTTCTTATATCTTAAATTAATCCATTTCTATAAATCTATACCTTGCCACATGGCTCGTGGCTTACCGGCATCTTTACATGCTGCTTGTCCTGGCAGCGGCTGGCTGGCAGTCTCCCTCTGCCTTCCTGTTCTTTTTATTCTCTCTGTTAGTCCCGCCTATACTTCCTGCCTAGCCACTGGCCAATCAGTGTTTTATTAGCAACACATTTGCCATACAGAACATCCCACAGCACCTGGGATCCTCATCCAGTCCATCAATTCTTTCCACACAAAGAATGGTGGTTTTCCTGGATTCTTGGGGTGCTGTTTCTCTTCAGAGTATAGGGGTCTCAGCTAGTGAGCCACCTTCAAGCCGTATCAGCATGCCGTCAGGTTACTTCGCATCCCTTGGTGTTATAGGACAGAGCCGACTTCCACTTCTTGAGAATCAAAGGAAGTTGTCTCTAGGTGAACTTCCCTGTTCTGTTATGAAGTGGAAAGCAAAAAAGGGAAAAAGAAAAGTGAGGGTTGGCCCAGGACAGGGAGCTGTCCAATATGAACCCATGCTGTGTGGTGACGTGCTGCAGATTCCGGAAGCCATATGCATTTTTCTTCAAAGTGAGTAGCGGCATGCAGCAGAATTCGATAGTGTGTGAGCCCATAGAAACATTTTAAGTGAAAGCAGATCTCGCCTGTTTTTTTTTTTTTTTTTAATGTCAGCTTTATTATGGGGCTTGGGTCCCAGCAGAATACAAGCACCACGTTCCAATGTAATTTCCAGCAGGATGTGGCCTGTCCTTTGCTTATTGCATATTGTCTCGTCCATCAACATGCAGGACTCTAGAAACCAAGCATGTGATAGGGTTTTAATGTGGCTGAGCAGAGACAAGAGTGGGTATTTGTCTCCCTTGGGCTGGTGGATGGAGTGTGGGTGTCTTCCAGCATCCTCAGCGTGGATGCTACAATGGAAAAAGCCGGCGTAACAAATTAAAGAGGTGTATCATATTAAGATGTTTCTTGATAATAATGGAATTAAGAGTCTTTTTTAATGCTTTTGTCCCTTAGAGCTAGGTACTGAAGTTCTGAGAGATTTAACACTATGATAATGGGAATTGCTTTGCAATAATAGTAGTAGAAATGGAGAGAACTCAGAGTCAGACATGTCATGGACATGTGACTTCTGAAGCTGGAGGCACCTGCATAGATGCTCCATTTTTGTGTATATTTGAAACTTTCCATAATAACAAGTAAAATAGATCATAAGTCTAGTTTGTTCGGAAAGATTCCTTCAGAACACTGCCTGAAAGCCTTGCCCACTAATCAATGTTTTCTCTGTTGCTTATAATATTTCTGTTGCAGAGCTTGGATATAGAGCAGTGCTACTATAATAAATACTGAGAGTAATTTATAAAGAACACACTTATTTCTTGAAGATCTGGGTCTATAAGTCTCAGGTCCAGAGGCCCGCATCTGGTGAAGACCTCACGTATCTCTGTATGTCATGCATGTCAACAGCATCACTTGGGCGAGGACTGGGAGCAGGCAGAAGGGGACAGGATGCTCCTGCTATCAGGAACCCATGCTTGTAACAGCCAGCTCACTCTTTCCTGCAAGAACAGTGTTAGTCTATTTACTAAGGCAGAGCACCGATGACCCAATTACTCCTTAAAGGTCCTGAATACCTTGGATTGAGTCTCCAATATATGGACTTGGGGAGCACAGCCAAATCATAACAGATGACACCCAGCCTGTGGCCCCCATCTCTGCTGTTACTCTACTATCTTCCTAGAACCCCACTTTTCCAGTCTTTCAACTGCCCAACTTCCAAACACAGAGCATTGCAATCCCATTAGGCTTCCTCCATTACTTCTTGCAAAATTACTTGTAATATGGGCTCCGGGGACTGAGTTCATGTGAGCAGACAGCATTTATTTCTATTGCTCTGACCTCATCACACTGCCTTGCACAGCTCCAGCTGTTTGAGTACACACTGGGTTTGCTTGTTTTCTCAGAAGGTGCCTGAGTTTTATCGTGCTACTCAAGAAAAGTAAACAGGAGGGAGCAAAAGATAAGAAGTGAGGATTGAGTATCACATGTGACCTTGGAAGTAGAATGGCCATATGGGTGACTAGCTAAAGCATGTGTTCAGAAAAGCATTATGCTGGTAGTTACAGAGTCCTAACTCCCCAAAGGGATTTTTAACCATGAATGTCTCCTCTTTTTGTTAATTATGGAGGATTTGGAGGTTAAATAAGAAGAGCCCAAATTGTAATGCTACACTCAAGAGTAATCTAAAAAATACCCAAAACAAACAAACAAACAAACAAACAAACAAACAAACAACCCCCAAACCTATCATCTAGAAACGCATATGAACAGTTTGTCTCATGGCAGAAATCTCCCTGGGGAGGTGTCTGATATGACTAAAGCTTCTGCCCTCACCCGGTTTGCAGAGAATCAAACAACTCCAGCTGCTCTCATTTCACATAGACACATTGCTACTGTTGTCACTGTGGAGTTCCATGGACAGTGCCGTGGGCCCTGGATGGGAAAAGAAAGTTCTGTTACTCAGGGAAGAAAATGACAATTTCTCTCACGTTTGGAGACTGCAGCTCTTACTGCAGCCCACGTCCATAGAGACCGCATTCCACCAATTCTGTAGACTCTCAGGCTAGCGTTAGGTGGAGACTGGTGATGGATTCTCTGCAGATGTCACTCATGCTTCAGCTCAGTGTTGCCCGTTGGCTTGTCACTGTGGGGAGATGCGTCTTGATAAAGACCTTGCTGGCACACTGATGGGGCTGCTATTCCGGGGTTCGTTCAGTTCGACAGCTCTTAAGTTGTTCTTTGTTCTCTGTAGATCACTGGAGACCAGCAGTGCTGAGGATCCCATGGGTAATATTCTAGGTTTAACCTTTCAGATGAAATCAGCACAATTGAGTTTTTTGTTCGTCCTATGTTGGACACTTAACCCCAGACGCTGTGGTACCCAAACACAAGGCCTTTAGGAGGTGACTAGACTTGGGGAAGTCTACCTCCAGCAACAGGACCGGTGCCCTCATAAAAGAGCCCCAAGGGAGCCCACCCCTCTAGTCTGCCATGTGGGGATGTGTAGAAGGCACCATCCATGTGTTGGCTTTGAGTTTGCTGGTGTCTTGATCTCTGACTTTCCAGTCTCTAGAACTGTGAGCAAAGTTTCTGTTCTTTATAAATAACTTAGACTAAAGTAGTTTGCCATAGCATCAAGAGTAGAATAAGACAAAGACAGATCATATTAGGAAGGCATTAAGATAGGTCTTGAGAGATATGGCTGATGCTCAAAACAGTGGAGGAGACTTTGGAGTTTTCTCGGGGTAAATGTCATAAAAACACTTCACGACTCTTCATGGTTTGGTCTGGAATTTAATAGCTGTAGTTTAGATGTAGGCTTGGAGTCACAACCTGAAGTATTGAGTTTTATATTATATACATAGAATTACATTGAATTTAATAATGTCATGCTATCTAGTTATTAAAAATACACTTATCATACCTTTAGAGCCCAGATATGTGGTATGGCAGCCTTTAGATAGACTTGAGAACCTTGTGAAATTTTTTGTCTGTTTTCTTGTAGCCCAAGTTGACCTGAAATTCACAGTACAGCCAAGGCTATTTTAAAATGTCAGTTCCCTATTTTACCTCCTGGTCCTCCTGCCTACAGTTCCCAAATACTGGGGTTATGGACATGTGCCAACACATCTGCCTGGTCTTGTGATGCCTAAAGCCTGTTAGTGTCCAGTAGCAATTGCACCCGTAGAGCAATACAGAATATAACCTGAGCATTCCCGAGATAGAGAACATGCAGGAGGCCCAAAACAATAGGCTATCGAGACCACCAGAACCAAAGGATTGATTCTGCATTGCTGCTTTGGGCCTGTGAGTCCAGCGCAGCAGCATGTGGGTTTTGAATCAGAATGAACATAGTGGCAGACTGTCTGCCACACTCCCAGAGAGGGGCTGGCATTCACAGCTGCCGTCAGCATCAGGGACTGCACTCTGGATGAGGTCTACGTCCCTGCAGACTGATGTCATATGGGAGTGATTTCCACAGGTTGAGGGCAGTGGAGTAGAAAAAAGAAAACAAAAACAAACAAACAAACAAACAAACAAACAACAACAAACCCAAACTACATTTCTGAAAAATCAGGGAGAGCTATTTATAAGGCCAGAGATAAACTGGATGCATCTCAGAAGGAAATGCATTTCCCCAATTATTTTGTTTCAGCAGGGCTTTGGATGACTTTTGAATCACATTTGTTTATGGAGTATCAGCAGTGGCTTTCACCGTCGAGAGACCTTTTTCTTTTCAGACCTTGTCCCCGTGATCCACCTCCTTTCTGGTGGACACACATTTCCACTTTGTGCTGTCCACTGGAAGAATTACTAGAAAGAGGGATGTATGTGCATTCAGCACCTGGCTAGTCTAAGCCCTTTACATTTGACATAATGGGAGACAGACATTATAATGAGTTTTCTATATCAGGCTGGATTATGGAATTTTGTTGTGAAGATTATGTTAAAACCTCTGGTTGATGAGGAGATAAAATAGCCATGATATGTATCTGCTGGGGGGAAAGCTATAGAACGAAAGACAAAAACTATACATTTTCAGTGACAATTTGCACCAAGGAAATTCATCTACCATAAGATGATTTCTTATGCACTTATTGTCAGTGCTTGGCGCTAATAGGTTCACGGCAAGCAGGGTTACCATACATGGAATCTGGTTTTTATTCT
Source organism: Peromyscus melanophrys (assembly GCA_902168415.1). Taxonomy (NCBI): domain Eukaryota; kingdom Metazoa; phylum Chordata; class Mammalia; order Rodentia; family Cricetidae; genus Peromyscus; species Peromyscus melanophrys. Next base: position 22,442 of record CABHPR010151816.1, on the reverse strand, counting down.
CACACCTAGAAAGGATGTCTGTCCACGGTGGCTGTGTTATTACTGAGAGAGAGAAAAAGGTATCAAGATGGTCTTTATGGGTATGTGTTTTGCCTTGAGCAACATCAACAGTACAATACAAAATGCAGCCGGTGTGTGTCTGGGTAGAGTGTGACAGCTTTCTCTCTTACTGCTGGACCACTTTGGGCCATCAGTTGCTTCCTGCAGGTGGTATTTTGGGTGGTTATTTTCTTTCATTGTTTTCTGTTGATTTCATGGTTCCATCTGTAAGTTGCTTTCCCTGGCTAGCTTTGGGGGCAGCCGTGTGGCTTCTTCTAGATCCCTGGGTTTCCAAGGCTGAGGGAGCATGCTTGCCTTCTACACTGCCTGACTGAGGTCAGGGGGTTTCCTTCTTGCTTTGGGTATTCTAAAGGGCAGAATTCATTTTGTTCACTCTCTTAATATTTGAGGGAGAAAGGAGTTATGCTCATTACAAAACAAACAAAAAACAACTCAGCTGAATTCTTTTCTATAAAACTGTTGGCATAAAACTTAGCACAGTGTCCAGAGGGTGCAGTGGTGGAGTGGGAGCCAAGGTGCCGAGCTGCCCCTCTGCCGCCGCTGTTCGATTTTGGTGCCTCTGGTTGCGCTGATGTAATCTTCTCACTGGGAAAATAAGGAGTCCAGAGATATTATAACCCTAGCTGGGTGGGCTCTCTGCTAATACCAACACAGACTCTGAGAAATTTGGCAATATGTCACATCTTCCTGAGAGACTTGAAGGAGAACAATTGCTAAAAATAATAAAACTCAAAGAAATATTATGTAGGATATTAAGTTTGAAAGAAATTTTGAGGTAGAGCATGGACTCCTGATCAATTTCTTGCTAGATTTGGGCTGCTTGGGTGAGCTTTCCATCTGGGTCGTCAAATGTTCTGGAGAAAGGAAGCTTTTTAGTTTTACAGAGAACACGTATTTTGATTTTTTTAAAAATTAGTTTTTCAGTTTTTCTGTTTACTGGTTTTTGTTTTTATTCTGATGTTTTCTTCCTATACTTTCTTTGGGTTTATATCGTTCTTTTACACAACATTTAGAACCTGAGATTTAATTCATCCTTTAAGTTGATGTAAATATTTGGGTTATGAATTTTTGCTGTTGACCATGTCAATTGTATTCCATAGAGTCTGATACATGATGTTTTATTAATGTTGTGGTCTTCCAATTTTTACTTAATATCAACCATATTTTAAAAATGGAAAAAAAAATTACATTTCCAGGGGAAGAGGGACTGTGTCCCCCAGTGCTAGGGACAGACTCCAGGGCCTCCTCGTTCATGTCAGGGCAGGTTCTCTTTCACTGAGTTCTAATTCACCCAAGCAGAGGCTTTGTTGTTTTACTTTAAGTTTTGTGATCAGACAATATTGTCTCCATTCCTTTGTCCATTTTTTTCTGTGTGTGTGCACAATGCATGTGTTTATGTCTGTATAATTTTGTGTGTGTGTGTGTATGTGTGTACATGTGTACGTGTGTGTACGTGTGTGTGCACAATGCATGTGTTTATGTCTGTGTATATTTGTGTGTGTGAGAGTGTGTGTGTGTGTGTGCACAATGCATGTGTTTATGTCTGTGTATATTTGTGTGTGTGAGTGACTGAGTGTGTGTGTGTGTGTGTGTGTGTGTGTGTGTGTGTGTGTGAGTGTGTGTGTGTACAGGGGCCATGATGCCTGTGTGGAGATCAGAGGACCACCTCAGCTTCAGTCCTTGTGGCATACCTTGTTTGAGACAGGGTCTCTTGGTGGTTCTTCCATTGTGTTTGTTAGGATATCTGGCCTGTGAGCTTCTAGAAATTTCCTGGTTCTGTCTCCCATGTCTCTCTAGGAGCATGGGATTACAGATGTGCTTCAGGTCCAGCTTTTATATGGGTTCTGGGGATTCAGATGGAAGTCCTCGCACATGGGCAGTGAGTGCTTTTCCTGCTGGAGCAATCACCCTGGGTCCAGTTGGTTTATTTATTAGTGACTCAAAGATCTTGTAGTAGTTTTCCCTGTGATTTAAGGTATGGTAAGAGCTTATGGATTGCAGAGGAGAAGACACATGCTCTATCATCTGGTTGCAAAGTATGGCATGTATTTAGATCTCTTTATTTTAAAAGAATATATTTATCATGATCATGTACATAAAACAAAATTTATGATTTCAGCATTTTAAAGTATGCAACTCGGTGTCATTAATTACATTCACAGTGCTGTAAAGCTGCCACCACTATCTGCTTCCAGAACCTTCATCACTCCAAATAGATGCGTTGTAACCATAAGTAACAAGTCTTCGTCAGCGTATTTATCTTCATCCTTTATGTAGCTAATGTCCAGGATTTGCCAGTTCTGGAGTTGCTGTGTAAGCAGGGTCAAACAGTATTTGCCCCTTTAGGTCTGGCTTCTTTGGCTACGTTGACATAATGTTCTTAAGGTTTGCCAATGCAGTGGTGTGTGTTAGAGCTTAATCCCTCCTGATGCCTGAAGAATGCCTGAAGTGTGTGCATAGGCCACACTTCATGTATCCATTCTTCTGTTCCTGGACATTTGGCTTGATTTCTCTGTAAGCATCTCTTCGGGTCTCTGTGTCGACCTCTTTTGCATATACACCTCTGAATGGGATCGTTCAGCTCCATGGCAGGCAACGTCATGTGTAACTTTTTGGTTTTTTTTGGTTGTTGTTGTTCTCCCCCCCCCCACCATTTGTTTTCCTTTAAAAAAAACAAAAGTACAATAATCCTAGTGGGTGTGAGATTGTATATATCATGATTTTTATTTGCATTTCCATAATAATTAATGATGTTGAACATCCTTCCTGTATTTGTTGGATACTTAATTATCCCTGTTCTGCTTTCTTTCTTTTCTTCCCTTTCTCTCTCTCTCTCTCTCTCTCTCTCTCTCTCTCTCTCTCTCTCTCT
>CABHPR010151816.1:0-19503 GCA_902168415.1 Peromyscus melanophrys | reverse complement strand
TCTCTCTCTCTCTCTCTCTCTCTCTCTCTCTCTCTCTCTCTCTCTCTCTTTCTTTCTGAGACAGGGTTTCTCTGTATAACAGCTCTGGCTGTCCTGGTACTCGCTCTGTACACCAGGCTGGCCTCGACCTTACAGAGATCAGCCTGCCTCTGCCTCCTGAGTGCTAGGATTAAAGGCGTGCACCACCATCGCCAGGCTCCCTGTTCTGTTTGCTAAGCTGTCTTCTGCTGTCGAATTTAGGAGCTCTGTAGAGATTCTGAATATTAAGCTGGTCTTCAGATTCTTTTCCCATTCTTCAGGCTGTCTTTTATTTCCTTTCTAATAATCCTCTGAGGCACAAATGCTTTTACTCTTGATGGAGCCCAATGATCTACCTTTTTTAGTTGTTGTTGCTCATGCCTGGAATGTCTCACCTAGGAATCCATGCCATGTCCTAAGTCACAAGAATTCGATCCTATATATTTTCTAAGAGTTTTATAGTTTTGCTTTGTATATTTAGTTGTTTGCCATTCTAAGTGAATATTTCGTGCATGGTGTGAGGTAGGGAGTCAAATGCATTCTTTTGCGTATACAAATCCAGCACACCAGAAGAGCTGTGCTTACTGATCTTGATATACTTGGGTCTCTTGTGGCCATGCTAGACTGTTTGAGATCCTGAGATGAAAGGAAAAAGAAGTCATGTTGACTGCATCATCATAGAGACTTTCATACTGAATATCACATGAAATGATGTTGTATGCGTTTTTGACATCTCTTTAGGTTGTATGTGTAAGAAGGAGGCCTGGTCTTTCCATCCTAGCCCCAGCCCTGGGTCAAAGGCTCTGATAGACTTCTCTTTCCAGATTCTATTGTTTTTCTTTTTCTTTCTCTTTAATTTTTTTTGAAGCAGCTACTGTATATCCCATTTAAAATGTAAGTGTTACAATTTTGCTAGGAAACGTGGTTTTCAGTGTTACAGTGTCTTTTGTTTAATGCTTTGGGGATTGGAGTCTACTTTGCTATAAGGATCACACACTATAGGGGGAAAACTGAGATCCTGTCAGTTCTCTAGTTTGCATTTGTTGAGTACGAAGCTCAAGAACTTTGGCGTCAGTCAAAATTATGGTCACGAAGTTAAAAAAAGAATTGACTCCTGCATTTCGTAGTCCTGACTCTGTAGTCACAGTCTCCCGAGCGCTTGCGTGCAGGAGTGGTAACATTTTTAAATTGTACGAATACCCTCAAGATGTTCAGGTAGGGAGGGGCCACAAACCCAACCAAGAGCTCAAATGGTCAGGTCCAGGTTCTGGGTAAATGATGCTCTCTGATGGGATCTGGGTTAAGCTTTTGGCTGAAGACATTTCATGCGGCTTTCAAAGATGGGAGTTGGGGGAAGGACAGTTGGCTGGTGGAGGGGGACTCAACTTCTCCATAATTTGAAATGTTTTTAATAAGATTCTGGGCTCCTTTGAGTTGCTGTAAGTTTTATGAGTGAAGGTGTTATCTCACTGCTCTTTACAGTTTGTTCCTATGATTCTTGCCACAACTCCATAGAGTAATTCCCCCTTATCTGTTGGGTACACATTTCAGTAGGCACTGAGGATGCCTGAAATCCTGGATAGATTACATTATTCCTCATATGCACATAAACTATAATAGTTTAACTTACAAATTAAACATAGTAAGGGCTTACTAATAATTGATAATTATATATATGTACACATATATAATTATTACAGTACACTATAATAAAAATTGTGTGAATGTGATCTCTTTCTCAAAGTATCTTACTGAACTACACTCACCCTTCCTGGGGTGATGTGTGATAACCAGTGCCCACAAAGGGAAATGGATGGTGAAAGCCTTGTGGGTATCATATGGAGAAGGGACATGCAGGACAGCAAGACAATTCATAGCCCAGGAAGGATGCTGGGAAACGACATGAGATTTTATGATGCTGCTCAGAACAGGATGCAATTTAAAACTTGCACATTGTGTACTTCTGGAATTTTCTGATGAAGGGCTGTAGTTGGTCGCAGGGTGCTGAAACTGGATAAAAGGGAGCACTGTGTTCATGGTCTGGGTGCATTCAAGCAGTTGGGCAATATTTGAGGCTGCCTTCTTAGCTTTCTCTCAGTGGTTCTCGCATGTGTCTTTGAGCATCTAGGGGAGTGAATCTGAAGAAGAATGGTGGAAATCAAATCCGGCTGGGGTTTGGCCTCATCTGCCCCTTCCCAATACATTCCTGTTTCTCTCTGCACATCTAGTTCCATGAATAGGAAAGGGAAAAGCACATTTTGGCCCAGTACGTCTCCTTCCTTTGTCTCCTTCTGAGGTGCTCAAAGGCGTCAATAATAGTGTGGGAAAGCCCTGGCTGAACAGAACTCTGCATTTCCCCTTGATACCTTCCACTGGGAGCCTGCTGCACACAATGCCTTTGAAAGCACTTTGTCAGCAAACTCCTGCTTCAGGCGAATATCGAGGAAAGCATTGAGAAGACCTTAGTGGGAAAGCCCTGCCCTGCCCCAGAAAGTGCCCTAGTTCTCAGCAGGCAGACTCCTCTGCAGGAGAGAAACACTCTAGGTTTGTATTCTCTTTTCCACTTCCCTTCTCCTTTCTACCACCAGGACTCTGGGAACTCTCTGAATGCAAACAGCCCTCAGCTAGGCTTGGCTTTCTAAGAAGGATCACAGCCTAGGTAGCTCGCATTCTCTTGGGAAAGCCAAAGTCTCTATATTAGAAGTTACTTACTTAGAACCTTTGTTTGTGTTCAAGGAGAAACAGACACTAGATATTTAGGTCTGTGTTGTTTCTAGTGTTTTGAGCCCAGGCTGGCCTCCAACTCATTATGTAATCCGGGTTGGCCTCAAATTTTTTTTTTTTTTTTTTTTTTTTTGGTGTGTGTGTGTGTGCTCATGATTCCACTTCTCAAGAGCTGGGATTATAGGTGCAGTTCTTGTCAATCAGCCTGCCGCTATGGAGCCCTCTGTCCCTGCTCACACTGCCCTAGGCTGGTTCCAGATCAAATATATATATATATATGGTTTTTTGAGACAGCCAGATCATATTATGCACTAATATCCTACCTCCCAATAGCACCTATTGGTTGATTTTAATGGACTAGAATTAGTCCTGAGCCACTGGTTGATTTTATTTGGGTAGAATTAATCCTGAGACCTGGAAGTAAGAAGACCAGACACATCAGTGTCTTTGGTTGCAGTACAAGTAAGTGTCTGAAAATGTGATGCTGAGAAGAAACTTCTCTCCAGCTGCCTTCTCCCAGCCACTGGGAGAAGCCCAGTGGGACACAAAGGGAGGACTAGAGGATGGCTACTGTTTATGAGACAGTGTTCTGCATGTGAGTTTAGTAGACCCCGAGTAGGAAGCAGTGTGAGAGAGTGCATAGCACCCAGAACGCTGTGGTCAGGCAGATCTATCCCAGCAGGACTGCAGGGGCTGCCAGCCATTTCTCCGGGCTTCCTTCAGCACACTTGGGGTGACAGTCACTCAATGCTGGTGTGACCCTCACTTCACTTCTCCTCTATAAAAATGTCCCATTTTCTGCAAGGGACTTGAGCACCTGTAGATTAGGAGTACCCAGGGAGCCCTGGGACCCCATGGGTGTGGAGAGGTGACAGCGTGCTTCTTTTATAGCATCAGATTTCTCTGTGTGTTCAGAACAGTCTCCGCTGATGCTTGCCTATGCCATTTTGTAAGAACTAAAAAATAAATACGTATGAGCCTGCTGATTATTCCATCACACGATTACATCTTATTTAATGACTACCCCGCTGTGTATTTAAGTGCTTTGCTCTGGTAAATGCTGCTTCTCTGAGTATCCTTGCACAAAATCCCTGTGCACATCCCTATATGCATGCTGTCTTCATCTGTAAGTCTTGCAGGAGAATCATTGGGGCGGAGGTTATTGATATTGTTAAGGTCTTCGATTATGCCTGGCTGCCGTCTGAGTACCCAGTTTCCTGGCCTTGTCTCAAGACCTCGTGTTACCTTTGCTTTTTGATAGCTTAAAATTATATAACGTCTGAAAATCTCCCTGCCATTATTCCTTTGGTTGAAAGTTTTCATGTGTTCATCAACCATTACATTCTTCTGCTAAAAGTTTCTTTTCTTTCATCTCCTCCTACTAGGGTATTTGGGGTTTTCTAAGTTTTTAAAGAACTCTAAAATTATGTTATTTTTAAAGCATGAATTGAATTACCAAAATATTTTAAATTTTAATGAAGCTGCAATAGCCAGTCTCCTTCTATAATGTAACCCCATTATCATTTCCCAACCCTGGCATGGAGCTGTGCATACTCAAGGGGCTACATAAATGCTTTTTAATGAGAGAATGATCCATTATCTAAGTATGCCATTGATGGACAGTGTTGGTTAGTAAAGTAACATGAGAATTTTTCTTGTCCATTAAGAGTTATAATAAGGAAAAGCTTTTTATAATGAATTGTCCTAGGAAGGGAAACAACAAGATAAAGCAAACAACGTGTCACACCTGTGGCCTTAGGTTGGCAGCTTATCGCCGGGGACAGATGTTAGTGGTTATCAGCCAGAGCAAGAGCACACACTGAGTGTGCTGTCCACACCTGAACCTCAGAACTCGGGAGGCCGAGGCAGGGAGATCATATCAACCAGAGCAAGAGCACACGCTGAGTGTGCTGTTCACACCTGAACCTCAGAACTCGGGAGGCCGAGGCAGGGGGATCATGAATCTGAGGCCGGGGCTACGAATTGAGACTCCACCTCAAAACAAAGAAACAAACAATAGCAAAAACAATAGTACAGCTCAGGTTTTTTTTTCAAATCAAGCAATATTTATGCATACAAACTATAAAGAGAATAATGTAAGAAGAACGCTTATAAGTCATAATGTCCCCATCCATCATTTCTTTAAGGAAATAAGACAGCCGTATAGTTGGAGCCTATGCGGACCCTTAATTCATCCCTCTCCTCTTCCCTTCTGAAAGTGCATGGTCTATACACCTGTGGTGCACCTGTTTCTCTAAGCAATATGAAATATGTGTCACAGTTTTAGAGTTTGTATAAATATTTCCATCGATGTCTGTATAGCAATGTTTCTTATTCACCATTATGCTTCTGAGATTGATACGCCTTGATAATTTGGGGAAGGGTTGATCTATGGAAATATCACAACTTCATTATCCGTTCTGCTCATCATCATGCTAATATTTTGTGCTTGCACACGCTGCCACCAAGGCTGTCATCACCTCCCCTGTGTTCATGTGCCAGTTTTGAAGGTAGTGATGAGGTGGTTCAGTCGTAGGGATGTGTGCCTCCTCCTTTTCTAGAAGCTGCCAAATTGCTTTTCATGTTTTAAGGTAGTATAGACACACTTGCATTTTCCCGGAGGAAGTTTTGCATAAATTATGCCAGTTATTATTTTTGAGTGCTGGAGGGCCAGAATTACTCTCAGGGTGTGCATTCATTCCTACCATGTCTCGTCTGCTTTAGGAAACGGAGATATAAACACCGAGGATCTTGCTCAGGCTTAATAGCAAACAGCAGAGACCCATTCAACTGTCTTCAAGCCCATTTCTTAATGGAGTCCAAGCTTAAGGTGGTAGCAAGCTAGCAGCCATACCTTGAGATGAAAACACCAGCCAGTGTCTCTGAAGAGGGAAAGAGCCTTGATGGGTAGGGTGCTCCTGTTCGGTGGTCTGGAAGAAGCAGCGGATGGTGACTGGATTTATCCAGCATCCACTGATGAGTCTGATTGAAGTCCATTCCAGGCTCTGTGTGCACCATGTTCAATTTGGTTTTCTTTTACCTGTTTGATCACGGAGGCACATTGTTTATATCTTCATGCACTTTTTAATTTCTTTTAGGCAAGGATAGGCAACTTGCCATAGAAAGGTCACATAAATTTTTTAGGAGCAGTAATGGATGTAATCTTGTACATGTGAATTTTAATTGCAACACTTTAATCCCCATTCTAAGTGCCAAACTTTCAGGATTAATTTGTTGCATGTGTTGGTAGCACGGTACTCAGTCTTCTGAGCAGATTCTTTGCCCAAGGGGCCTCATTTGCTAATGAGTAATCGCTGCAATTTTCAGAGAAATGCTACTGGTACAATCATGTTTGAGCATTCATCAAATATGACGTGAGCCCAGTTAGGAGAAATGTTAGCGTCCTTAGCCTGCAAATAAAAGCAACGCATTCATCTCCCACACAGTAATTCCCCTAGGCCCATCACCTCCACTATCATTTGGAACAACGGTGAACTGTTGGTAACTGTACATGCCTGTGGATAGGACCACATCAGTAGGAGCAGGTCTTACCACTGGCAGTCTGCACCCTTATTTCATTGCCTTCACTCAGGCCCGTTTTGGAATGAGAAAGCAGAGGTGGAGGAGGAAGCCACTTCAGCAGGAATGCGTCGTCGCTTTGTGTGCACACATCACAGACGGCACTGACATGCTAATTACAGCTTTAGACCAAGCGTTTCCTCTTTCTGCATTTTGTTTGCAAACAGCCAATTATTTCCATCCTGCGGTCTGGAAAAATCACAAATCCAAGCGAGTTAATCAGTAGTTTCTGTAAGTCCTGCTGCTCACCTATCTCCTCTGTTGTGGCTTTTCTTCCCCTCAGGTTGGATTTCTAAATCTTCTTGTTTCCCTATCTGGTTATCCTTTTAGATTCATATGTTACTATTTTATGTGTGGGGGTGTTTTATCTGCATGTATGTATGTATACCATGTGTGTGCAGTGCCCACAGAGGCCAGATGAGGGTGCCAAACCCCCTGAAACTTGAGTCCCAGTTGTGAGTTGCTATGTGGGTGCTGGGACCCAAACCTGGGCCCTCTGCGAGAGCATCCAGTGCTTTTAAATGCTGAGCTATCTCCCCAGACCCTACTTTTCTTTTTAATCTAGCTTGCCTGTGGACCAATGGTTGAGATCCCATGGCTATACCATCTTGTCTATTGTGGGCTGTAGAAATAGTGTCTTGTGCCTGTCTAGACTGCCCTGAACACAAGGCACTGTTGCTTGCCCTGGGATCATGTAGACTATACAGCAGAGTAGGACCTGGACATAGAGAATCTTGGGATTGGACATAGAGAATCTTGTGATTGATGGTCAATGAAGGAATGAATGGGCACTTTGTGGTCATCTGAGCCGGAAGAAGAACTGAGTGGTTAAGCTAAAACCGAGCTATTTTCTGGAGAAGCAGAAATAGGAATTGTTTGAAAGGTGGAATTAATTTGGTGAGACCCCATTTGTCTATTTTTGCTTTTGTTTCCTGAGATTGGAGGGTCATGTAAGGTTAGTTGGGTGTGAGAGTTCGAGCCTGTAATCCAATACTTAGAAGGCTGAGGAAGGAGGATTTCTATGAGGTTCAAGGTCAACCTGGTTCACATAGTGAGCCAGCCAGGGCTACAGAGCAAGATCATGTCTAAACAAAACAAACCAGCTCAGCTCCTGAGCTCTGCTGCAGTCCATCAGCTCTTAGATTTAGGGTTTTGAGTGGATTTTTCCCCCCACAATGAGCTCTGTCTACTTACTGTGTCTCACATATGGAGGTCCAGCTTTCCCAGCACCGTTTTTGGAACAGGCTGTCTCTTCTCCGTTGTGTGTTTTGGCGCCTTTGTTGAGAAACAGTTGGCAGTAGACGCTGGGTACCTGTCAGCAGATGAACGGAGAAAGAAAGCACGCTCTCCATCTACAATGCAGTGTCACCCAACCAGAAAGAATAATACAAGCCTGTCATTTTTGGCGAAACAGGTGGAGCTGGGGGACATTGTGTTCAATAAAACAGGACAAACGAAACGACAAGAACTCTCACAACCCATCTCAGACCCGGAATCGACTAGTGTTGACCTGAATGTATAACAGCCGTGACTACAGTGGAAGGGGAATGTGAGGGGTGAGTGGAGTGGCCCAAAGGAGGTTTGATATAATCAGAGCTTGTGGTATGTACAACGTGGAGTGCCACACTAGACCCCCATAACATGTACACACAACACATATTAATAAAAGAGAACATAAATCAACACTAAAATGAGACAGAATGGGAGATGGGAAAATGATCTCAACAGTCTGGCGATCTGGCTGCTCTTGCTTCTGTTGAGGCACAGAAGGACGACACAAAGCTCGGGCACGTGGAGTATAAAGTCTGTGACCAAGTTCTCGTCCTTGTCCCCTAATATTGTTTTCCTGCTCGTAGCCCATGGAAGAATAAGGAAATCCAGAAAGGCTCTAGGTTATATCAGGAGTGTTATTCAAGCAGAACGGGTCTAGATCAGGAGCTGTTGAAGTCTGAGCTGTGGACAACCTAAGCCCCACTTTTGGAAAATGGAATCTTATTATAACATGCCATCTCCTTGCAGTTGCCTGTGCTGGCCCTGTGATGCAGTGCTGGAGAGCATACAATTTATTTTATCATCTTATGTATTTATTTGTGTGTGTTTGTATGATGTGTGTATGCAGGTATGTGTTTGTGTTTGATGTGTATGTCTGTGTGTAGATGATATGTGTGTTTGTGTATGTGTCCATGATGTATATAATGCATGTGTATGTATGTATATGTGTATGATATTTGTATGTGTGTGTGTATGTGCATGCAGTTTTAGGCTCTTTCTCTCTCTCTCTGGATTTTCTTTGAGACAGAGTCTCACTATGTAGCTCTGGCTGTTGTAGAACTCGATATATAGACCAGGCTGGCCTTGAACTCACATAGATCTGCCTGCCTCTGATTCCCAAGTGCTGGAATTAATGATGTGCACCACCACGCCTGTCTCAGCGTCATCATCTCTTGAACTAAAAGAACTTGGTTCTAAAGCAGCAAAACCAGAAAGAACTGGAAGGTGAGGTAAAACCCAGTCTGGATTACTTTCACCCTGTGGCACAAATCAACCCGATGGGTTTTTCAAAACCTTTGCCTCAGAACAGGGGATATGAAGACAGGAAGGGACCCGCTTCTTGTGAGGGTGGCAGATATGCAGACTGATACCAGGCAACAGATATCCCAGCAAGGGCCCTTTCAGAGATGGATGGAGGCTGATGAGGACCTAGCAGCTCCTCCTGCCTAGTACAGGAAGAAGACCCGACATAGCAGATGCAGGCCACAGTTGTTTTATTCTCCTGTAAGAAACGGAATGGAATTCAAACATCTCTTCACTCACTAAGGATGGAAAGCTCCAGATAACTATCTGTACTCTCAAGGCTAAGTGGGCTTTGAAGAAAGTGTGTGCTTGTGAGTGCATTTGTATACATGTGCATGCGTGTGTGCACGTTTAACCAATATTCTAAACAGTGTTGGATTACTTAGGGGTGACTTTTTGGTTCTACCTTCTCACAGGCTTTCCCAGTCTCCACCAGTCAGAGCAGCTCTAGCTGGTAAGTAAGCATATCGAGGCCCAATGGTAGTGGCCAGTAGGAATCTGCTGAGAGAAACCACCAAGGAGGAAGGAGATTAATACCTAAGTTTTGATCCCATTACATTGCTTCAGCCCTGACTAGGACTGATTCCCAGCCTCCCCAGGACACTGCCCTGTGGCTCTCGAGGCATCTAGGAGCTCCGTGTTGCATCTTCCAGTTATGTGAGCTCTCTCATATGAGGCGATGGAAATAGCAAAGCAATTCCCTGTGCAACCAAGGATGCTATGAGTCAAAGAACAGATGCCCATATTCACGTAGTTCCACTACTGCTTTGTGAAGTTAATTTTAGGTCTTGAAGGGTATTTTGAGCAGCAATGTGTTGTAAAGACCTGTCCTCCTGGCAAAGCAGCCGCCATCTTCGTTAGGTCAGCCATTCCTGCTTGGAGAAGATCACGAGGATCAGGCTTAGTGACTATTGACATTCCCTCACAGAAAGAAGAGGTAGAGGCGTCATTGGACCCTCGCCTGAGATTCTCACGGTCCTAGCCATTTGTTATGTATTTCTTCCCTGAGTACATGTGATCTTGGGGGTCCTGGGACAGGCTAGATATGTACACTCAGGGAAGTTAACTGAGGGGGAACTCCATCTGCATGACTACGGGGAAGCCGCCATCCAGGCTGGTGAAGACTTCCCAGTGTGGCTGTTTTGGGGTCAACCATGCTTCTCTAGGTACCCCCTCAATGCTCTGTAAATAAACCTCATTGGTTCCCCAGGGTGAACAGCATGGAACTGTGCTTTGGTTTGTCACTGGGACCTTATGAGGAGGGGCGGAGCTTTGTTTACGCTTCTCTAGGGGAGAAATTCTCTTGACAAAATGGTAAGGAATTTTCTAACACTCTAAAAGTTGTATTCCTGATCTTATCATGGAGAATGGGAGGGTTACTTTGAATTACGATGAAGTGGGATGGCTGTAAGACACATAGAAAGACCGCTTTCCAAAGTTAGTTTGTAATATTTTATTTTTTTTAAGGAATTAAACATTTATTTTTATTTTATGTGTATGGGTGTTTTGATTACATGTATGTATGTGCACCATGTGTGTGCCTGCAGAAGCCAGATGATGGCATCAGATCCCTGGGAACCAGAGTTACAGATGGTTGTGAGTTGCCATGTGGGTGCTGAGAATTCAACCTGGCTGGGTCCTCTGAAAGAACAATCAGTGCTCTTAACTAGATGAGTGGACTCTCTAGTCTTGTCTACAGCATTTTAAAGTCACCTTTGTGGTAACTTTTACATCACTGAGTCTGGCATATTTTGTACAGATGAATATTTCAAACAGCCAATCCAAGCTCGAACGAGGCTGCTAACTCTAAAGTGGGCAAAGGTGACTGGACTGCCCGTGATTTCCAGATTACTTACATCTTCACTGGGTAACCACTGTATTCGTGGTAGATACCAACATTAATGGGGTATCAGTGTCCCTGGTCATAACCGTTATAGACATCATCTTGTTTTCCTCTTCTAAGAGTCACGTGAGAAAACAGAGGCACAGCCTAGACCTTCCAATTTTCCAGAGACCTGGTGCTCTGCATGTGAGTTGCCAAAACCACTAGGGTAGGGGCTTTGAACTCCAGATGTTCTAACTGAAGTCTTTATTCTGTGCAGCCTTCTATGAAGATATCAATGGGAACAAATGAATTAATGAATGAATGAATCCTACCCATAAGCAATGTGATATACTTCCTCCACTAAGACCACACCTACTCCAGTAAGACCACAACTCCTAATCCTTCTCAAATAGTGCCACTCCCTGATGACTAAGCATTCAAATACATGAGCCTATGGTAACCATTCCTCTTCAAGCTACCACAATCTCCTTTACTCAGACCTGAAGTCCATGAAAGAGGGATCTGGTTGACTCTGCTTTTTGCTATATGCCTACACTTAGAACATGATAGGTGCACAAGATAGACTCCTTTGGCACCTCTTCCCCAAAGCTGTGTGCTTATGCTGTAGTCTCCTCTAGAGCTAATCCCAAGCCTCAGCTCTTGAAAAGCAGCTGTATCATCTCTAAGACAATGTCAATGCTGTGCAATGAGCTTTGCACTGAGGATCCCAGAAAACAACCTTCATTGACACAGGCTAGGGCTGGTGGCTTCCCAGAATAAGGAACTGGGGCTGATGGCAAGTCTCCAAGCCACCGCTTAGACCTTCCAACTCCTTGAAGACGTGGTGCCCTGCATGGCACCTGCACAGAGGTGCTTCCTGGATGCTGCCATTCCCAACATCAGTTGGCACACCGAAGGTTTGGAAGGCCACCTGTAAATCCCTGAGCCACAGGTGCTGCCAGCTTTCCTCCAGACAGGCCTCCCTTCTCCCTCCTGGCCTCTTCCCCTCCCCCAACCCACTCAGTATAGACACAAGTAGCTACAGAGGACCCCTATGCTGACCCAGTTGCCATTCCCTGGAGGATCTATTTGACCCCAAACTCAGAACTAAGGTTGAGGGCAGATGGCAGAGACTGGGGACAACTAGGGACAGTGCTAAGAACTTGGGTCACTGAGCAAGAAGAGGAGGGATGGAGAGGTAGGGTGCTAACTCCTGACCTTGCCTGCGGTAGAGCATGAGAGAGGCAGAACTCTGGCCCCAGCAGGGCAAAGACAGATGGGATTCCCTGGAAAGGACTCATGCAGCTTGGAATGAGGAATACTGGGCTCCCTGTGAGCTCTAGAGAATGTGGGGTTTGGGGGACATCCTAGGACAACCAGCTGCTCTGACAGGAAAAACATAGGATGCGTTCTTCCAGTCCTAGGGGCTGGCTGAGCATAGACAGATTGTTCTGAGTCGAGGGTGCTTACCAGCAAGCAGAGCTTTCTCCTCAGCGGTCACCCTTTCTGACCCACAGCTGTCCTCATGGACTCTTAGATCTGGAAAGTGTTTGCCCAGAGTCCCAAAAGTACCCCTCCGCCCACACCACTCCTTACTATTTTAAATGCGTGTCTCAAGCCAAAGTTGCTATCGAGGTTGGAGAAACAGGTGAAAAGGAAGACAGCGGTGGCGCTGAAGGAGCTGAGCCAGCAAATCCAAGAAACTAAATGCCGGCGGGAAAGGCTGCTGAAGGACACCAGGCAGCTGCTGGAGGAAAAACACCGTGTGCAGGCTGAAAACCAGCTTTTCATGGACTACCTGCATAAAAACAACGAGCGGTGTGAAAAGAAACGGGAGGCGCTGTGGAAGCAATGTGCCCAGGAGTGTGGCGAGATAGAGCGAGGGAGACAAGAACTGGCATCCAGATACACCCAGAGAAACGCAGCCCTTCGAGCACAGCAGGGCAGAAAGACCCAGGAGGAGTTAAGGCAGCAGCTGCAGGCGCTGAAGACCGTTTACATGGTAAAGGAGAGGCAGGACATGACAATACAGACCTTGGAGAAGGAGAAAGAGACAATCCGAGGTGAGACAGCGGCCAAGGACCAGGAGGCACGCATCTGGTTCCTTCGGGAAAAGGCCCTGATGGAGAAGGAGCTGGAAGAGTTGGACTTGATGGAGCTGGGGCAGATCAGCACTAAGGGGCTTACGAGGAAGTACAGGGCCTTGGCGCAGGCCTGCAAGCAGGCTCATTTTGAGTTCTGTGGCAGTCTCCACAGAGAGAACCAGCAGCTACTGAAGGAGCTCCAGCAACTGAGTCAGGAGTACCGTAAGGTGGAAGCTGTGAGAATCGGGCTGGAGAAGCAGCAGCAGCTGGTAAAGGAGGAGCGGTGGTATCGAGAAGCCTTGACCAGAGGGCGGCAGCGGCTGCAGGCAGAATGTGAGTGCCATCAAGATTGTTCTAGGTGCCCCAGAGACCACTCTGAGCTGTCCCCTAGACACAAGTCAAGACTAAACCCAAGGCAGCGTTTAAAACTATTGATCACATAAGAACTGCATGTTGGGAATAATCTACAATCCAGACAATGCTCAGTGTGGAGCATAGAGTTGGTTGTGTTTTTGTGGAGGGGCCTTTAGGCTGTGAGGTGCTTCTTGACAGGGAGTTCGGAAAGTAGCTTCTAGGCCACCGAGTCAGTGATGTGCTTTCATCTGCCGTGGATGCTTAGAAAACTTTTGAAGAGTTTTGTGCCATCCAGTTCCATTCACAGTTCTAAGACTGTCAAGTGAAATCACCCAATCACAGTATGTACTGGAGTTTAGGTCACTCAATTGTTCTTGTGTGTGTGTGTGTGTGTGTGTGTGTGTGTGTGTGTGTGTGTGTTTTGGTTTTTTTTTGTTTTTTTTTTTTACATACATACTTTGTAGACTACCAAGTCCATTTTGTAATTAGTATCGTCTATATGTTTTGCCCATTTGGTAAAATCATGAATTGCATTTTAAGTCAGTTTTCTTTTTTAACCTTTATCGGAGGTTTAAAATGTTTTTGTGAGTTTGTCAAGGCCTGGCAATGGACCGGTCATTTGCTGAACTGTGGACCCTGATCTGAGAGTGTGGTCCCGTGTGTTGGCAATGTTCCTCTATGGGAAAATGTAGTTAGCTTTGTGTTTTCTGGGAATTGTTGACAATGAGAAATGACATGATAATTTTTAACTGTCTTTATACAGAAAATGAATTTACTTCAAATTGAATTTAGAAAGAATTCTCCTTCAACATGCCTTTAACTTCTAATTTTGTGGGGGGGGGTTGGTGTGTAAAATATGTACTGTGTTACTAGACAACGCATGTCAGTTTTTAAAAGTAGGAAAGGTACGCCCCCCCCCCCGCCTGTGGTTTCACACTGTGCAGCTCATGCTCTTTTGGCCCCATGATTTGGCCTTTGATGAGACAGTACATCAAAGTGGAATGCGCGTGGAGGTGGAGGTCTAGTCACATCATGATGGCTAAGAGAGAAAGAGAGTAAGGTATGGGATCCCAGTGTCTCATTTAAGGGCATACCCTTAAAACCTAATATCCACTGGGCCTCACCTCCTGAAGGTTCCATTCCCAAAAGTGCCGCAGGGGGTGCCCTAACACAGAGGCCTTTGGGGGACATCTCAGATCCAAACTCAGGGTGAGAGGGATATAAGTAAAATACTAGGAAACCAAGAACTTAAGATGCATATCAAAACCATGTTCGTCAAGACCTTCCTGCTCTCAGCAATGCAGGAGATGGGCAGATTCCTTAGGAAATGATGGGCAGACAAAGTAAAATGTGTTTGGTTCTCTTGACTGAATGATCACGCGTACCTGTTCACATGCTTGTATCATACTGAGGGATTCCTACTGATCTGAAGTTACATGCCAATGCCCAGAGCACAAACACCGATGTTATGGCCTAGAGAGGACACCAACGTCAAAGCTAGTCCAAACCAGTCAAGTGGCACAGAGCTAAAGGACAGGGACTAAGCTGACCCAAACCATACACTCACTGCTATAGACTCCCCAGACCCCAGGCCTGCTGATGGCCTGCATTACTGCATTTCTTCAACCCTTAGGAAGGTTGGGGAGGTCCTGGCAAAAGTGGATGGCACATTCTATAGAAAGAATTATTTTTGAAAAGAATTATTTAAAGAGCTGTGGCAGGGGTAGGGAAACCACAGAGTGGTCCTTGAACCTGGAAGCATAGTCTCTTGCTAATCACAGGCAGAAGGGAGACATGGCCACACCCCAGAGGAGGAGCACCCCAGAAGGGCTGGGACTGATAACTTCAGACAGTTTCTGTCTCTTCACAGAGTGCAAATCCTGCCATCTCCTGAGTCCGAACTTATCTATAGCCAATCAGAACAGGAAATTAAAAGGAAATCTGTAATCTTAGCTAGCTCTTCATTACTATAACAAATACCCAAGGCAATCAATATGTGAAGAGAAAGGCTCATTTTTTTTTGTTCCTAGTTATAGATGCCCCAAGTCTGTGATCATTTGGCCCCATTGTTTAGGGACTGTGGTGAGACAGCATGCCATGGCCAAGGGATGTGTGGAAGACCAAACTCCCAACCAGGAAGGGAAAGAGGAAGGGACTGGAGTCTTGCTGTCCCCTCCAAAGTGACAGTGACCTCCTGCTCAGCCCTATCTCCTCAGTGGTCCACCACTTTCTAATAGTGCCACACTGGGGACCAAGTCTTTAGCAATGGGCCTTGGGGGGAGGGACACTTAAGATCCAAACTTGTAGCATCTGCTGAGGCTGCTTCGTTAGTCTGTCTTCTGGCATAGAGTGAGTAAGAGTGGATTTAGAGGAACAAAAGACACTCCTCCCTTCCTCCTCAGGGGAACAGTTGGTGTGCCCATGAGGATAATGCCAAAACATGCAAAACGAGACCTGTGTTTTCAGGGCACTTGCCTACCCCTTTGGCCAATCTCTGGACTTCGTTGTAGAGTCCTGATTTTGACCGATGGGGACTTTATTTTTCTAGGATAGAAAACCCTGAGTCTGTGGGCTCCTTTACGTCTGGAACAGCTGAGTGAATAAATGGCCAGCCACTGCAGTATTTCTTTCCCTGTTCTAACACAATAAAGGAGTAAAAAAGCAAGAAGGAGAAAGGATCAAGGGAAGGAGACTACAGCCCTAAAGTCTATTAAGGGACTGTTTGAAACGATGGTTATCTAAAGGGAGATTTATGCCTAGAATTTACAAGGTTAACAAAATCACCCATGGGAAGGAAAAAGGGAAGATTTTTCAGCCCATGGCATCTCTTCTGTTTGCTCAGGTAAAGGAGAGGTGAGCTGTTGGGCAGACATTGTGAGGATCTTGATGTAAATACTACATTGCTTTCCCCATAAACGCTTTGAAAAGTTCTCTCTCTTTAAGAAATTGACACTTACTCCGAGAAAGAGGAATTCACAGTCCATGACTTTAGTATAAATGTAATAAAATCACGCAACATTTTGGGTACAAACATGCACCGTCCTGCTGAACATGATGACAATGTCTGTTTCTGCTCAGAAGCTGTAGGAAGAAAGCCAGGAAGCCTCTAGCTTTGGACAGTATGATCTAATAATTCAGCAAGACCGTTAGCGTCTCTGAGCATTCTATGATGAAAATAAGTCCACGTACATGTTAGATACTTGCGTAGCTGTGTGGAAGGGACAATGAGGAGGACACAGGCTGCTTGTTTATTCTGGGTCTATACTCTCATTTGAGCCTGTAGCAGGATGGTGCTTCATGGAGTCTTGGGCCAGCCTCCGATGCCTGTCTGCTTCATTTGTACAGATTCTGGTTTTGATTGCCCTGGGTGTTTGAGATGGGAATCTGGACCTTGAGAAAAGGATAGTCTCCTGTGAATGAAGCACACCAGTGCTGGGTCCATTAGGGATTGCTATCATTGTTTCCCATTTCTACATCGGCTGGCTGCAGGATGGAACCCACTGGGTCTGAATTTCACCAAGTTCTTGTCTTAGTCTGCTTTGAAACTAGGGGGAGGTGGCTTCCACACCAGCCACCCTCCCTGGAGTCTAAATGGTGTGACAGCTCCAGATTCCGCCAAACACAACTGAGAACTGGGTCCAACACACCTGAATCAACTGCCCTTTGACTTATAGCCTATAGGTCCGTGTAGTTCCTATACATAGGAAATTCCCCAGGAAGTGAGGCAGGAGTAGAGGAGAGGGGCACCAGTGTAGAAGTTTTCACATTCTTTCTGAAGATTGGAGTTACAA
Organism: Peromyscus melanophrys; assembly: GCA_902168415.1. Classification (NCBI taxonomy): domain Eukaryota; kingdom Metazoa; phylum Chordata; class Mammalia; order Rodentia; family Cricetidae; genus Peromyscus; species Peromyscus melanophrys. Next base: position 2,554 of record CABHPR010151816.1, on the reverse strand, counting down.
AGAAACTTCTAAACAACTTCATGTTCACCATTTGCTGTTCCTCATCCCACACCGTGACAGTATTTCCAGTCTTCCACAGAGCTCCTCCTTCCTCCACGGCCACCTCCCTTAGTGACAGAGCTGCACTGAGGAGGTCACTGGTTTTGAGCAGGACAAGGAATGACAAGATCTGCGTCCCTGCTCTCTTGGGCTTGCTTCTCTTCACATTCCTCAGGGAAGGCATGCTCGCCCGACTTCCTGCACCCTTCCTATGCGTTCTTCAGAGAACCCCGTGATGGGTCCCAGGACTGCCGTGCACTCTGCTTGAGAACTCGAGGATGTTAAGGAGGGGAGAATGGGAAAAGAAGAGAGCCTGATGAAAAGTTTGTTAACAGAGGGAATTGGGCTCAGAAACTTAGTGTCTGCAATCTTTAGATCTCAAAGGAAGAGAGAGAGCAAGGCCGTTGTAATTGAATTGGCTGACATTTCTCTTTATTAAAAACTTATGAAGCCTAGCAGAAAAAGTACAAATAAAAGCTCAGGTTTTTTTCTTAGTTACTTACTTTCAGCAGTTTGTATCTAGACTGTGAAGTTGAAGGTTTAATCCTTTATTTATTTTTGGGACAGGAAAGTACCCCTTATTTCTTCAGCAGGTGAAACTACTTGCTAAAGTGGTTTTTAAAATATCAGTATCCACATCGATATGCCCACATCTTCTTAGAGGTGTATACGTGTTGCAGGAATAGAGGAGAGGGGCACCAGTGTTGTGTAGACGTGTGCTGCGCTTTGCTCTTCAGTGGGGTAGAAGGAAGAAGGGTGGTTAAGGATGTCTCCTCCTCATTGGGCTGAGCTGAAGTGACCCCCCTGTGCCCTCACCAGCCCAGCTGTTGCCTAGCACCAGTGCCGGATCCCAGTGCAGGCATGTTTTCCCGACTCTCCTGTATTCACTCACTCCTGTGTTGTGGCCTACAGGGAATGTTACTTAGGGAAGGCCAGGCACGGCTGATCCGCCTGGACTTGAAACTGCCTGCCTTTCATCTTATTAAAATTAAGCCATTAACTGCCTTTAATGTGGAGGTTTTGTGGCTTAATTTTCTTTGGTGGCATCCATTAAAAACAGGGGTGGGTAGCACAATTGATTGGCAGCATCTTCAGACTTTAGTATGTATTATTAATATTCACATGTATTATTAATATTCCCTACCTGCGCCGAGAGCTGTCATGGTTTAGTCTGAGCTATTCCCTGTGCCATAATGAAGCCGTGGTTTTTTTTCCTGATTACCTGAAATCCAGGTGGGGCTAAAGCATGGCTCAGAGCATCTGGAAGTGTCTTAAATTGACTTTTCATTTCCCAGACCTTTTAAAAGCTGCCCCACAGTCTTGTAAAAGCATATACTGTGTTTATCCTGCTAACATGGAATTGTCATCACACATGCTGATTTTAATGAGGTGAAAAACCGGGAGTCCTGTGATGACACACCCCAGACCCAGTTTGCTTATACATCAGTGGGAACTTTGACTGCATGCCTAGAATATGCACAGCCCCATGCTAGGCTCTGAGCGAGGGATGCAAGCCGGCCCTGGCTTTTTAAGAGCTCAAGATTTTACAGAGTAGAACAAAATATGCATAATCGAGTGGATGCCAAGGTGTAGTTTATGGATGTGAGAGATGAGTGCCACCGGAGGGAATTCCGTGGGCATGGAAATCAACCAGATGGCCTAGTAGATTATAGTGTCTGTGTGTGTCCGTGTGGTGTGTGTATGCATTGGGGAAAAGGCCTTTTCACAGAAAACATGGGCTAAAATTGAGGTTTTCGAGAACAATAGAGTTTGGATGAGCTGGAGAGATGAAAGGGTGTCCCAGGCTACACACTTGGACTTTGAGCTGCCCAGTCCAGGAAATCGAGGTGGGCCTGACGGACCTGGCATTGTCAGCCAGGCTTAGACCGGAGAGTAGGAGGTATTCCTGAAGGATTTTAAGTTTGGAGGACCTTGTAGGGTTGATATTTGGGTAAAGGAGAGATGAGCTAGGATGCTGGAATAACCAAGCTTGGCTCTGCTGAACATCCAGGTCAGGTAGACATGGAAAGAAAGCCCCGGATTTAAGCTGCAAAGAATCAGCCAGTTAGTGCTTGGAAAAGCCACTGTGGTCTGAAGCCTGTCACTGTGACTCCCTTTTCCTCTTTGTCTCCCGAAGGACGAGATGGCCATCTTGCTGTGCTGTATAATTTCCTGCCTATCTGTACATAACTTGAAATCTTCTCTATGTAGTTTTCAGATTCTAATTTCCTTGTGATTTCCAAACACAGTTTCTGCCTGTCTCTCTCTCTCTTCTCTTAAATATATGATATATATTGCAAATATAATATATATTGATTAGACGACTGGCTCAGGAATTTTAAGCTAGACTTGCTCCTGCTTAGCTGGAGGAATGGGAGGTATTGCGCAGTGGTTGTGAGCTAGTTTAGCATGCGTGAGGGACTCGGTTACACCTCCTTCTTTGCAAAAGGAAAAAGAAAAAAGGAAGGGAGGGAGGGAAGGAGGGAGGGAGGGAGGGAGGGAGGGAGAGAGAGAG
>CABHPR010151815.1:3197-31464 GCA_902168415.1 Peromyscus melanophrys | reverse complement strand
AAAAAAATAAAGATAATATGCCCTGGCAAGATGGCTTAGTAGGTAAAGGTGCCTGCCACCAAGCCTGAGGACCTGATTTTGATCCCCAGAACCCACATAGTGGAAGGAAATAATGGGCTTCCACAGTTGTCCCCTGACTTTCACACACATGCACACACATACACAAGAAAGACAGCACTACCAATTCAGTCTTGCTTGATTTTATGACAGGTTCTGTTTTCAACTCTCTGTTAATTTGTCTTTTGTTTTAATAAAGCTCTGATAATCACTGAGTGTGATGGCACACATCTGTAATCCCTGCACTTGGGAAGTAGAGACAGGAAGATTAGGGGTTCGAGGTCATCATCCTTATCTGCATAATGAGATCAAAGGTATCCTGGCCTACATGAGACCCTATTCAAAACAACAAACCAAACATACATATACGCACATATATAACATCATCTACAAGTAGTCGGCTACAAAGGAGTCGAAACATTTCTTAAATGTTGCTGAAGGTATTTCTCAGGTGTTACATATTGTTGAGTCTATCCAGTCAAGTCATGGGTACAGAATTCTTGGGGCTTTATATTTATATGCATGCTATATGTGTGTTACTAAAGGTAGAACTCAGGGTCCTGTTTGTTTTTTGAAGCAGAGTCTCACTCTGTAGCCTTGGCTGGCCTAGAACTGGCTATGTAGACCAGGCTGGCTTTGAAGAGATCCACCTACCTCTGCCTTCTGAGAGCTGGGATTAAAGGTGTGGAATACCACACCTGGCCTGGAGCCCAGGGTCTTCCATGTACCTAGCCTGCACACTGTCACCGAGTGACAGTATCAGCCCTGCACGGTTTTCATTTAGTCCTAGTCACCATCCCATTGGATGGCCTGTCCCTAGGTTCCAAGGCAGTTTGTGGGTCACCTGTCGCTAGTTGTATGGTGGAGATCTTAGGTGCTGTTCAGGATGTGGAAGAGAGCCCTCTTTTTCCCTGTCTTAGGTCTTCAGCAATATCCTCCAGCACTGTGGCTTGCAAGGGGATGGGACCAGCACCACACCCCAGAAACTCGGGGAGAAGGGTCGGTTGACCCCCAGTGACATGCCTCTCTTGGTAAGGTTGCCCCTCAGCCTGGCTTCTTCTGGCTGGGGTCCTTAAGCCTGGCTCCTCTGGGGCTGAGAAGATTGCCAGTGCTGCAGGGCACAGCGGTTTCTTCCCCTGCCTTTGACCTCTTCCTTTGATTTAATCCAGTTTCTACCTGCCCTATGGGTTAGGCTTTTCAGCAGGTTTTGTTCCTCCTGGGGACCTTTGTGGAGTACCAGAAAGGACAAGGCACTAGGGTTTGAGACTGGGTCTACTCCTCAGTTAGTTTTGCTCAGCAGGCCCACTCTCTGAGCCCGTCATTGATTCCATGAGTTTATGCTGAGGGACTGTGTGCCAGGTCCTGTGTGGAGCCTGGGGGAGAAAGCAGCAAGCAGAAGCAGACATGGTGCCCATCTCATGGCACTTAGAACTTCAGTGAGGATGCCATACAGAAAGGAAACTTTAAGGAGCCTGGGTGCTGTGCTAAGCACTCAGACAGCTGGGATGTGGCAGCTGTGAGCTCCCTTCGTGGCATTTGCCATGTGGTGGGGAAATATCCATTGAGCAAGTGTTTCAGAAGAGTCAGGCCAGGAGCGGCGGGAGCAAATCGTCTTAGCATCTGAGCCTCAGTTTCCTTATCTGTAACATGAAGAGCCACCCAGCCTGCTCCTTGGAGTTGTCATGAGAACCAGCAGAGCAGATGAGCAAACATCCTGTGTTCTATGTACCATCTTCAGAATGTGAGCAAAGGGTGGGCTTGCTGCTCCTTCTCACCAGGCCGGGTGAGCTCTCTCAACAGCGTTCACTTTCCCGCAGCATAGGAGAGAGACTCTCTCAGGTTACAGGGACCTTAGCCGTCCTTGAGTGTAGGCCACTAATGGTGAACTCTGAGAAAGGTGGCTAAGTGGCGCAGGTTGCCCTCCAAGGGAGAGAGAGAGAGAGAGAGAGACAGACAGACAGACAGACAGACAGACAGACAGACACCGTTCAGGCTGTCTCTAGGGCCTCTACTTCCCTGTTCCTCTCAAGCAACTTCCTGCCTTCTGGGGACTCTGGCTTTGTCAGTTATGATTCAGGCCTCTGCAGAGCTGTCTGTGGGGCTTGAAAATAATGCTGTGTCTTCTCTTGACAACAGGAATTAAAGGACATTGTTCTCTACCTATGTGATACCTGCACCACACTCTGGGCCTTTCTGGATATCTTCCCTTTGGCCTGCCAAACCTTCCAGAAACATGACTTTTGTTACAGGTACATTGGGACTTCTGACTGTTAAAGTAGGGGCTCTGGTCCACACATCACTCAAAAGCATATTACTTGGTCCTTAGAAGATACCAGTCCAGGGGCATGATGACCCAGCAGTTAAGAGCACTAGCCAGAGTTCAATTCCCAGCACCCACATGACAGTTCATAGCTGTCTGTAATTCCAACTCTAGGGGATCTGACATCCTTACACAGACATCCATGCAGACAAAACACTAATGCACATGAAATTAAAATAAATAAATCACTAACAGAGAAAGAATATACCAGTCCATCTTCCAGCCTGGGGATACACACCGAGGAACACAGGTGAAACTAATGGTGGGAGGAGCCCTTCCAGTTTGGGCTGAGAGTAAGACAAGGGAGGCAGAACCCACAGCAAGAAGACGACTGTTTGAAGTCTGCCTTCTTTCTTGTGCCTTATCCTGGAGCACAGAGGGACAGCCAGTAAGAACTGGCATGAGGAAGCAGCAGAGATATTCCTTCTTTGCTGCACGTGTGTGCAGGAGAAAGACTCCTAAAAATAGCCGTGAGTACTGAGCTTGAAGCCTGGCACACTGGCTGTTCCTTCCATCCCAACTCTCAGGAGGCTAAGGCAAGAGGGTCACTCAAGCCCCAGGATTTGAGGCTAGCCTAGTCAACGTATCTAAGAAGAAAAGGAGTCAGAATGTTCTAGACAGAAAGGTTATGGTGGCAGGAAGGGTGTTGAAGCAGGTGTGAAATGTACAAAAAGCTTAGACTAACAGCCAGATGTGGGGGCGCACGCCTTTAATCCCAGAACTTGGGAGGCAGAGGCAGGTGGATCTCTGTGAGTTCAAGGCCAGCCTGGTCTACTGAGCAAGTTCCAGGACCTCCAGGGCTACATAAAGAGACCCTGTTTCAGAAAAAAACAAAAACAAAAAACTGAACAACAGGAAAAGGAGTTGATAATAAAAAATGAGGAGTCCACTGCTTGGTGCCAGCATGTGACGGGTGGTGAAATAGTGGCGGAGAGTGGCCTTGATCTATGGGGAGTGGAAACCACTGGAGAGGCCTTAGGAAGATTGTGCGGAGATGGATAAGAGCTCGGAGGAACTTACGGCAACGAGGGAGACTTGGCCCGGTTAACATCAGGAGAGCTTTCTGTGCAGTGAGAAGGTGGGGAGCCTGGGCTTGGGCATTCCCAGGCTGGTGTGAAAGGACCAGTGGCCTGCTTATTGCCTGGCAACAAAAAGTACTGGCCCATTCCCAGTGGCCTGTAACTGTTGCTCTTACTGGGCATCTCTCCCAGCCATTTGCAGCAGCTTCTGGGAGCTGCCCAACTCCATTTACCCACCCATCTATCCGTCCATTCTGTCATTTACTCACCCATTCAACAAAACATTTATCTAGCTCTGACGTGTGCCAGAGATGGCAGCTGGTCCCTGACTCCTCTTTGGTCTCCCCTGCTTGTGAGAGTCAGATATTAGGGTTGATCAGCTTCCCAGGGGTCATTAGAATAAAATGCTGACCAGTATTCTCCAGAGAAGAAAGGGCTTGGGCTAGGACTGTAGCTGTCCACTTTAGGGAGGAAAGGTATTTCAGTATGATAGAAGAGCATGTGGAAATGTGGAAAAGGTAGAAAGCCAGAACCTCAATCCCTCTTAGGAATACGCTGCTCTCGGCAGTTTCTCCTCCCTCTGCCTGTTTTCATTCACTTTCAGCAATTTTCTCCAAGTGTCTCCCCAGTCAGCACAGATGGCTTCTGAGGGTGGAAGCTTTGGGAGAGCAGGTTTTTCCTGCACGAGACAGTGGAAACAGAGTCCCACCCATCTTGGAATATGGGAAGAAAGGGTTGCACTTTGGAAGTGACGCTCGTTGCCTTTGACTCACGTTCAACCTGCAGCTGGCCCAGCCTGGTCCAGCCTGTGCCGCAAGCTGGAAAATCCTTTGCTAGCTACACCCACATATACACACAACCCCAGCTCTTACAGCTCTGGGTTAGGGGTCACACTTATCCAAAGAGCTCTTTGACTTGGCCCTCTCAAAACAGCTTCCTCCATTTCCCACTCCCATCCACTTACCCAGTTTGCAGCTTCTGCTCTTGGGTCAGGAGTCAGTAGTACTTTCACTTTGGACAGAACTCAGAAAGTGTAAAATGGGGGCTGGAGAGACGGCTCAGTAAAGAGCAGGTTCTTTCTTCCAAAGGACAGAGTTCATTTCCCAGACCTGTGTCTGAGGCTCACAACTGCCTGTAACACCAGCTCCAGGTCTTCTGGCCTCTGTGGCCACCCTCACATGTGACACACACAGACAAAAAAAACAGCCTTTAAAAACTGTAAACTATATGGGGCCTCTCTCCCCCCTTTTGTGGTTCTTTTCCTCACAGGTCAACGCTGTCCTAGTTCGGGGCGGGGGGGGGGGGGGGGGGGGGGGGGGGGGGGGGGGGGCGTCCAGAGATGCGCAGTGTAGGGAAACATAGGCATTATACGCCCTCCCTTTGCTTTCGCAGTGATGGGCATGGAACCCAGCGCTTTATAGATGCTCAGTAGGAACGCTGCCACTGAGCTATACTCTCAACCCCACCCCCCTTGTAAAAACTGAAAAGCTGGGGCTCAGGGAGATGGCTCAGCGTCTTAGAATGACTGGGCAGCACTGTGCATCTGGTGCACTGGACACCAGAGACAGATTTTTTATTTTTATATTTTTCTTATGGCTTTTTCAGTTATTTGCTATTTCAAAATAAATAACATCATACACACATCACTTTGTACCTTTGCAAGCATATTTGAGGATTAATTCCTAGAAGTAGAAAGGCAGGGACAGATGGTGTGTGCATCTTTAATTCTCACATATCTTGCCAAATCACCTTCCATGGGGGTTGTTCCAGTTTACCCAACAACAACACAGCCTGGCAAGTGTCAAATCAGCTTGGGCCAAACTGCCCTCTCTGGCCTCTGCTGAGGCTGTGTCTAGTAGGGCCTGTTCCGTTCGGCTTAGCTCTTCTTTGCCACTAGCCGGGCTGCAGTGAGATGGACGGTGCAGAAGGCAGCCAGAGGATGGGCACGCGCTTGCCGAGCACCTGCAAGCACTAGTCAGCACTACACCGGGCACTCGAGTACATCTCTGACCCTGGGAAACAAGATGTTTGGAGGAGGAATTACAGAAGAGCAGCAGCTGCTCCGTCAGTTACCAGGGCAGCATGTTCTGGGTACAGTGAATCTGGCCCCTGGAAGGAAGAGTCCTGTGGTTAAGGATAGCCAGGAAGGACACGGTGAGGAGGTAGGCTGCCCAGTTTGAGAAGGAGGAGGAGAGGAGGAGATGCAGGAGGAAAAGGACAGCTGCCTCCCTGTGTTGCTCACCCATGCTAATCTCAAACTCCTGGCTCAAGCTGTCTTCCTGCTTCAGCCTCCCAGCTAGCTACAAGTAGTTATATGTAACTGTGCTGAAACTCATAATGTATCTGTGTATAGTTTTTTGAGAAAATTTTACATTTATTTAATTTATGTGTACGAGTGTTTTGCCTGAATGCATGTGTATGCAACATGAGCATGCCTGATGCCCGTGGAGTTCAGATGAGGGCATCAGATCCCCTGGACCTGGAGTTACAGGTGGTGTGAGTCACCATGTGAGTACTGGGAACCGAACCCAGGTTCTCTGAAAGAGCAACAAGTGTTCTTAACTACTGAGCCACCTCTCCAAACTCTGTGTGTGTGTGTGTAATTTTTAATTGTTTTGCTATTGAGACAAGGTCTCTCTGTATAGTTCAGTCTGGTTTCCAGCTTGCGATCTTCCTGCCTCAGCTTCCCAAATGCTAGAATTACAAGCATGGACCACCACATCAAATTTATAACTTTTTTTTTTTTTTTTTTGGTTTTTCGAGACAGGGTTTCTCTGTGTAGCTTTGCGCCTTTCCTGGAACTCGCTTGGTAGCCCAGGCTGGCCTCGAACTCATAGAGATCCGCCTGCCTCTGCCTCCCGAGTGCTGGGATTAAAGGCGTGCGCCACCACCGCCCGGCAAATTTATAACTTTTTATTAAGAGTTGTAGAGGGCTGGAGAGATGGCTCAGAGGTTAAGAGCACTGGCTGCTCTTCCAGAGGTCCTGAGTTCAATTCCCAGCAACCACATGGTGACTCACAATCATCTGTAATGAGATCTGGCGCCCTCTTCTGTATACATAATAAATAAATATTTAAAAAAAAAAAAAAAGAGTTGTAGAAAACAGGCTGGAGTGTCTCAGTACTCATATCAGGTGGCTCACAACCATCTGTAACTCCAACTACAAGGGATGGCACCTTCTTCTGACTTCTGTGAGCATCTGTACTCATGTCCACACCAACTGACAGACAGACACACACACATAATTAAAATAAATCTTTTTTAAAATAGAGTTATAGTTAAGCTAACTGGCTTAGTTCATAAAACAAATATAGATTGCATGATACATGTAAGTCCTGGGCACATTTAGCCTGTTCTGAATAAATACATTGTGTTGACATTGTCACATGTAAACAATATGTAGAGATTTCAAATCATGTAAAAAAACAAAACTACTTCATATCTTAGAACCAAAATGAGAAAGATTATTGGTAACTGCATTTCAGGGCTCCTAGAACTGGCAAATTTTGAGCAAGAAAAAAGATAATCTGTCTGTTTCATAAACCCAGAGAGTCCTGTGTAGCCCTTTGATCACTTTGTTAGACTAGACACAGCTGGGGCTGGAGAGATGGCTCAGTGGTTAAGAACATTGACTATTCTTCCAGAGGACCTGGGTTCAATTCCCAGCACCCACATGGCTGCTCACAACTGTCTGTAACTCCAGTTGCAGGGGATCCAACACCCTCACACAGACATACATGAAGGCAAAATACCAATGCACATAAAATTTAAAAAAAAAAAAGTGCCGGGCGTTGGTGGCGCACGCCTTTAATCCCAGCACTCGGGAGGCAGAGGCAGGCGGATCTCTGTGAGTTCGAGGCCAGCCTGGGCTACCAAGTGAGCTCCAGGAAAGGTGCAAAGCTACACAGAGAAACCCTGTCTCAGAAAGAAAAAAAAAAAAAAAAAGGAATAGACATAGCTATGGTCACTTTCCATGATGGGGCAACACAGTACATCTTTCTGGGGTAGGCTCAGGAAAGTCCCTGGGTACTCCAGAAAATAGGTTTAGGATGGGATGGGGGTAGGGGGTTGATTCAGTAAAGCAAAGTGAGGCCCTGAGTTTGATCTCTTCAGAACCCATGTGAAAATGTGGAGTGTGGTGTTACTCTGTGTGCAATACCAGTGCTGGGGAGGCAGAGACAGGAAGATCCTGGCTCTCTGGCCAGTCAGTCTATTCTGATTGTTGAGCATCAGGACTGCTTTCCTGAGACTAACACTGAAGTTAGCCTGTGGCTTCCACACAAACAAGAACACTCACATTGTGGATTTATGGGAGAAAGAAATGAACCTTTCTGCTCCTTTAGGTTGGCTTTTGTTTTCCATCAAAATGTGGTATTTGTGAATTAATCTGGCCTTTTACCTGTGTTTGCTTCTGTAGACTAGCTTCCTTTTATGAGATGGCAATTCCTGAAATGGAGACTGCAATTAAAAAGAGAAGGCTTGAAGACAGCAAGTGAGTGGGAAGGGGAGCCTGAAGGACCTGGTAGCTTGGGCTCCTAGTCCCGGACTTGGTGATCTTCTAGCCCTACTATTTTTTATAACTCCTGAAGTTTAGTATAATTTTTTATTAAAAAAATAAGGATTGAGGATTGAACCCTTGGCCTTGTGCATGCTGAGCACATGTTCTTTTACCACAGACCTTAAAGATTGTTGTTTTTTTCTTTTTCTTTTTTTTTTTTCTTTTTTCTTTTTTTTTTTTTGGTGGGGGGAGTGGGAGGCTCAAGACAAAGTTTCTCTTTGTAGCCCTAGCTGTCCTGGAACTCAGTTTGTAGCCCAGGCTGGCCTTAAACTCACTGCCGCTGCCTCCTGAGTGCTGGGATTAAAGGTGTGGGCCACCACTGCCATCCAGCAAAGATTGTTTTTTTAATATATGCTTTGTGAGGACCTAATGAGAAATACTTTGGCAAGTAGAGATTTATTGTTTCCTTGCTTTATTTTTTTTTCAATTTTTATTGAGCTCTTTGAGAACTTCATACAGTTTATTTTGACCATACTCATCCCTCCTCCAACTCCTCCCTGATTCTCCCCCATCCTCTACCTACCCAGCTTTATCTCTTCTTTTTTTCTTTCCTTTCTTAACACAAGTCAAATCTGTGCTGTCCATGTACTCTTGGATATGTGGCCTTCCGCTGTGGTGTGCTCACCCTACCAGGGGCCACACCTTTAAAGAAAACTGACTCTCTCTCCCAATAGCTCCTCAGCTAGGGTAGGAGTTTGTGCCCGCCCCCATACTGAGATTTGGTCTGGTTTAAGTTTGCGCATGTCTTGCTCATTTTTTACAAGTGCTGTGAATTTATATGTGCACTGTCCTGCTATGTCCAGAAAACAGTCTCCTTGTAGCCACCCACAGCCTCTGGTTCTAATGATCTTCCACCCCTTCTTCTGCAATGATCCCTGACCTTGGGAGAAGGGGATTTGATAGAGATGTACTATTTAGGGCTAGGCGTTCTGTAGTCTGGCGTTCTCTGCACATTGACCAGTTAGTCTGCATTAGTCTCCATATTCTGCACAAATAGAGACTTAAATATTAATTGGACACTGTCTTGCTACAGGCTACCTTCTTGTCCACCAAATCCATTAATTCAGTGTCCCCCAAATCCTGGCAGATAATGGCTGGTCCCTGCATGTAAACTCAGCTGTGGCTTTAAGCTCTTGGTAACTGACCTTACTATTCCTGACCCTCTGTTTAACTGAGAAGTGGTCTGAAGCTGGCTACCCAGTATTTGTAGCTTTTTGTCAGCTGCCCCCATTACTGACCTTTAACACCACCTCAGCTGTAGCTGGGGAAACAGCTGCAACTGCTAGGAAGAAGTTCCCATGGTTCCTTTCATCTCTTAAGTCTACTTCTCTTCTCTCTGGCCATCAAAGGCTGCTAGGTGACATGTGGCAGAGGCTCTCCCATTCCAAGAAAAAGCTAATGGAGGTGTTTCACATCATCCTGAACCAGATCTGCCTCCTTCCCATTCTAGAAAGCAGGTAAGCTCCAAGGAGCCTCTCCACATAGCAGGTGCTTCTCATCACTCCTCCACTCCTTCCTTCCTCTCTGCCAAACATAATGGGAAACCCGAAAAAGGCCTTTCTCCAGCTGGCCAGAGACTGCAGGAGGGGTAGGGTGAGCATCCAAGGGACCTGCAGGTCATCTTACATTGCCTGAGCTCATCTCCCTCATGTGCTGTCCCAGCAGTGACAACATTCAAGGCTTCATTGAAGAATTCCTTCAGATCTTCAGCTCCTTGCTGCAGGAAAAGAGGTGAGTGGGGCTGAGTGGGGACCAGCTATGGGACAGGCCCATGTCCCTCTCTCCAGTCCCATGAGGCCTTGCACAGTGAAGCCACTAATACATACTTAACCTGGAACAGGGGTTCTGGAGCCTGTGGTTGGGTAGCAGACACGAGGTGAGCTGCCAGAGTATATATTCCCACATTCCCAACCCTGACCCTCCTTTCTATGTTCTGCCCCACAGATTCCTCCGGGACTATGACTCATTCTTCCCTGTAGCCGAAGACATCAGCCTGCTACAGCAGGCTTCATCAGTCTTGTATCCTACTATAGCTCACTGGGCCAAGGCCTGCCTAGGTTAGACATGGCATTCTGGGACCCAGGGGGGCAGAAGGTAACCCCCAGAACACTTACATCAAGAAGTCCACCAAGGCCCCAGTTCCTCTTTTCCTAGAAGTGACACCTGCTCTGATGTTGGGGCAAGGGAGAGCCTACTCTCTCTAGATGTGTTGTGAGTCTGGGTCTTGTGTGCTCAAGTTGTGCTCGAGAAACCTTGAACCCCGTCATAGGAGATGAGGACAAGTTAATGGTCAGTTAGGGAGTGTCACATGAGAAGTAGGACTACATCTCACATAGCAGAGCTCAGGGTCAGCGCCACCGGAAAATACCCAAGCCCAAAACAGAGCAGAGAAGATGGCCTGCTCCAAGCTTAGGTTGAGGACAAGACTGTCCCCGGGAGGTTGGAGGACAAAGACAACTGGCTCTTCGAGGAGTCCTCCGATGTCAAGTGTGGCTGTGTGTATGTATGGCAGTGGGCAGGAGTGTCTAGTGGGAATGTGCAAGTGAGCTGGAGTTGACCAACATTCAGGCCCTTGGGTGATGCTTATGAAGAAGTTTGGGCTGTATGCTACAGGTGCTGGAGAGCTTGGGAGGCAGGAAGCAGAGTGGCATGGGCTCTTTATACTCTGCAAAGGCTTTATTTGGCTCTGAGAGGAGAATGACTGGCTTGGGACCACCAGAGGCTGAGATGGCTGTTACAGGCTTCCCTACATGGGTCATGAGGGTTTGGAATAAGAGTAGAGCGAGGGTGTGGGGACAACTCAGATTTCTAGACCAGTGCCCAGAGTGGCAGAGAAAAAGGAGGGCTAGGAAAGAGCCGGCCTTTGGGCCATTTCTGTTGCTGGGTCAGGTCCAGTCCTGCCTCAGGGACCCCCAGTGGGCCCTCAGCCTTTTCAGAATACCCTCAGCTTGGTGGACAGGAAGTCCAGCGAAAATACTGCTGGCCCCCTTGAATATCAAAGTAAAAGAGTAGCTGTCGGACCATCTAGTCTGGGACACTGATGGTAATCCCAGCCCTGTCTGCCCAGAGCTGCTCTACCAAGGAGCAGGTGCTAGGGTTCAGTACGGCAGTATTCTGACATGCTGTTCCACGTGACACCCACTAGACAGGCGAGCAGGCCCTTGGAAAAAGCATGGCCAGATACTGGACAGGGACTGAGAAGTCATACTACCCAGAGCTGGGGAGATGGGTCCTGAGCAAGAGAGCCCTTAACACTGCCTCACAGGGATGAGACCCGGACTGCCTACATCCTACAGGCTGTGGAAGGTGCATGGGAAGGGGTGGACAGACAGAAAATCAAGGACATTAAAGACCCATCAGGGCCCAAGGATCCTAATAATGAAGTCACCGTGACAGCGAAGCCAGTCAGTGAAATGCCATCACAGCTGGAGAACTCAGAGGAGGATGAGGAGGTGTGTATCTGGGAGTTCCTGCCCTGATCCCTGTTTCCTTAGCCTTCCTGGCCACCCTTTGAGAGATAGGCAAGTGACCAAGCTCCTTTCCTTGTTTCTGCTTTAGAAAAGAGTCTGTTGGGATGTAGCCTCAAGCACTGGGGCTGCTTGTAGTACCTGGGTACAGAAGAGAACACAGCCCTTAAGCCTTTGAACTTGCTTATCCTCTCGCTCTCTGTCTCTCTCTGTCTCTCTGTCTCTCTCTGTGTCTCTGTCTCTCTCTCTCTGTCTCTCTCTCTCTCTCTCTCTCCTATTTTGAAACAAGAATCTTACTCAGTGGTCCAGGCTAGCCTTGAACTCACAGCAATCCTCCTGTTTTTACCTCTAACTGCTGGGATTACAGGCATGCACTACCATGCCCAGTCCTGTTTCCCTCTATAAAATGAAGAGGTAAAGCTTTTGCTGGTGGACTCCTTCCCTACACTGGGTAAGGTAGAACTCCTTTGGTGGCAGCTGAGCAGGTGCCTGACCCACCTCCCAGGAATCACAGGACTCCACTGAACAAGGTGGGAAGTCCTGGACCTAGTGCTTCCTCTCCTGGCTTTTCCAAGGTCAGCCAAGTCTGTATGGAAGGGCCACGGAGCCCAGGACTTCTCCCTGTGTGGTAGGAGACCACACACTCTCGGCAGGCTGCTCAGTGGTAACCTGACGTACTGCTTGCCAACTGTGTGTGGCATAGCTCTTGTGCTGAGTGTAGTTGCTCCTCTGGACATAGAGATAGGTGCAGCGCCTGCTTCTGTGAGGTTGTTGGGGTTCCTGGGGCTGCTGTGTGGAGCACGTTCATTCTAGTTGCTCCTCAATGCCCAGTTAGCAAATGCTACTGTTCTTCCTGTTAGATCCCTGATCCTTTCTTCCCTGTTCTGCAGCTTCTCTGAGCCATGGAGGTTTTTATCATCATCATGATCATTGTGATGTTCTAGTGCTGGGACTGAACCCAGGGCCTTGCTGGTGCTAGGCAAGCATTCTACCACCAAGCTGATCTCCAGCCCTTTATTGTTTTTATTTGCCCATCTCCTTAAAAAGCATTATAAAATGAAGCCACATTGGGCAGTATGTGAAATGAAGTCTCCTTACTGAAAAGAATGTTACTTAAGGGAGCATTTCCACATGGCCTCACTGGTAGCTGCTATTGTCCTTCAAAGGCTGTCACCTTGGTAGAGTTGGGCAAGGACTTGATCACTAACACATGACTATCTGTGGAGATATCCTACATACCAGATACTCTTCTTTATGGGTAATGTGCATCTCTTCATTGAACCATTTGAAATAACCCCAGGAGATCAATGATATCTTGTCCATTTCATAAGGAGGGAACAGTTCAAAGAGGACGTATGGTGCCCCAAATCACACAGGCAGGGGTAACTCACCTAGGAAGTCATAGGCCCCTCTTTTCACAAATGAAAAAAATAGGGGCTGAGATTTAAGCCACTTGGCGAAAGTCCTACAACGAGGAGGGGCAAGGTCAGGGCTGATGACCGTGCACTGCTGTTTGGAGACTGACCTGTCACTCGGGCAGCTCAGCCTTTCCTCCAGCACTCTGGCTTTCATTGCAGTGCATGGGTGCAGCAGCTGCCCCGGGCCCAACCGTGTGTGGTGTGGAACTAGACTCACTTATCTCCCAAGTGAAAGACCTGCTGCCAGACCTCGGGGAGGGCTTTATCCTGGCCTGCCTGGAGCACTACAGCTATGATTCAGAGCAGGTGATCAACAACATCCTGGAGGATCGGCTGGCCCCTGAACTCAGCCAGCTGGACCGCAGCCTAGAAAGGTGAGAGATTGATGGGAAGATGGGAAGAAGTCCTCAAGGCAGGGGCCCCTTTCACTGCCTCTCACTCTCTTCCCCTAGACTGGAGGACACAATTTCCTACTTTGTCACAGCATTTGAACTAGTGCCCTCTTCAAAGAAGGCAAGCTGGGGCCTGTAAGGTTCTCAGCATACAGCTGGCTGTCCCTGCAGGGCCTGATAGAAAGACTTACTAGAGACCAGTAGTGTGGCAAAGGGCACTGACACACCCCAGCTCCAGATCAGCCCCATTCTTAGCTTATTCCCAGTTTCTGAGATAGACCAGCCAAAGCCACTCACTTTCTCTGCCCTGAACCACATGGTTTGGGCCACTGCTGTCCTGAGAGCCTCAGGAGCCAGCAAGAACAAGGGCACAAGTGGATGCTGCTTCCATGAACAAAGGATGCTCGCCAAATGAATGGATGAAGTTAGCTTTGTGCCTTTAGACACGTTCCTCTGCCCTGTTTGTGTCCCATTTTACAGATGGCAGTGCAGAGACACGAGGAGGAGCTGAGGGTGTAGCTCAGTGGTAGATTGTGTGAGGTTATACATTACATTCCTAGTACCAAAAGCAAAGCAACTGCCCTCCACCCACCCCCAAAAAAAAGAGGTTGAGTGACCTATAACTCCCTGTCTCATAGAGCCATTGTGGGCATTTAAATGCGGGGTAGAGCTTTGAAGAAATAGAAAACTGGTATGCATGGCACACAGGGAATGAGGGTGAGGTGTGGCTGTGGGCTCTTGAAGGGGCCAGGTTAAGTAAAGCCTAATTAAAGGCTCCCCATTAAAGGACTTATGTCCTAGGCGTGGCTTTTGGAATGGAGTGAAGAGTATGATGGGGAGAACACAGTGGGGCTTGGGACATGAGTGGATGTCAGCCAGTAGGGCTCTTTCAGTTGATGTCTGTGCTGTGGCCCCCAGACAAGTGAAGCCGGACCCTACGCCCCTGCTGACATCTCGTCACAACGTCTTCCAGAACGATGAGTTTGATGTGTTCAGTAGGGACTCGGTGGACCTGAGCAGAGTGCACAAGGGCAGGAGGTGAGTGTGGCGGGACCCAGGGCCCTGCATCAGTTCTGGGTACGGAGAGAAAGCAGAGGCCCTCCTCGAGAGAACTAGCCCTGAGTTTTCCACATTTTCATTGATTTTTATTTTATGTTTGGCTCCATGTATGTATGTGTGTGCACCGTGTGCATGCCTGGTGGCCATAGAGGTGCCCAGAAAAGTGCCTGGGACTGGAATTACAGACAACTGGGAGCTGCCATGTGGATGTTGGGAACCAAACCTGGGTCCTCTGTAAGAGCAGACTGTGCTCTTAACTACTAAGCCATCTCTCCAGCCCCTCAGGGGTCCCTCTGAAGCCTGGCCTTATGCACTGGCAGCCTACAAGATCAGGTTCTTTAACAATGTGCTTTAAGTCCAGCCTTGTGTGGGGTGACTGTTACCTCCTTGTGATACCTCCTTGTAGGTGGTAAAAGCCAGAGGGCCAGATCTGTCCCCTTGTTTCTTCTGTTATGTCTTTTGATGTGTGGACTGTTGGCTCTGTGGGTGTAGAGCTAGACAGTGCTTCCTAGAAGCCATTTTTGACCTGATCTGTCTCCAGGCTGCAAGAAAACAAGAAAATCAAGTTGCGCGAGTAAGTTTTTTCCAAAGATGAAAGAATTCTGTTTTAAGGGTTCTTGTAGTTTTAGTTTATCTTCTGCCTACCTTTTTAGCATTGTAATCCATTTCATGACCTATCATCCAGTCAACAAACAATTGCCTGGTGCTTGTTGTCCTGGATTACTTCAGTGCCGGAGCGGTAGTGGGAAGTAAGGCAGACACTGCCTACATCCATGTGAAATTTGCATTATTCAGCTCATCAAACAGTCATGATATGGGCAGCCTCCTGGGCCCTTGCTAGGGCCATCAGCCTAGACAGGACAGCTCCCCTGAGAAAGTGACAGAGAGCTAAAGGATGTGTAGGGGTGGCTCTGCAGAGCAGGGAGGAACCTTCCCAAGCTGAGTGAGCAAAAGCAGCAGTGGCTTCCAGGCCAGTGGGAGTGTGGTCAAGGTCCCTTCACCTCGGGAGCTTTGTGTTATAAAGGTCACCCAAGCTGCGCATGTAGCTCCTACCTCTAACTCACACACTCGGGAACCTGAGAGGATTTTTCACTATTGCATAGTGAGTTCCAATCTAATCTAAGAGACCCTGTCTCACAAATAAGTAAAAAGAAACTGCTGGGCTCTTGAATGGCTTCCCCTGGAAGAAGCTGAAATCAGTGGTGATGGCAGGAAGACTGACAGCCAGGGAAGGAATGGAGTGGGGAGAGTTAATAATTCTGCTTCAGAGTTCTGTAATCACACTGATTCATAGAACCCAGAAATCCATGGGCTCTGTTCAAGTGCGGTCTGTGCTGTCCCCATCATAATAGTGAGGACAAGAGGGTCTAGAAAGAGAGGGGACTGCCCATCTGTGGCCTTGTTCTGGTAAGAGCCCCGAGCAGAAACATGTGTTGCTGCTTCAGTTAGAGCCCAGGACTGCCCCCCCTCCCTGGGGCTGTGTGCTGCCAGAAGCTTGCCAGCTGAGGGCTCAGCAGGCACAGGGCAACTCTGAAGCCACCGCACAGGAAGCTCTGGCACACTGCTTCATCAGTCATATTGTGACACCCCTGGATCCCAGGCAGAGCTGTTATTCCTATTGGTGGCTGCTGTGGGGTCCCCCAGGCCAGCAGAAGGCATGGGGAGCCTGACTGGTAGTCCCTCTACAGAGCTTAGACTCTCTGGACCCAGGTTTCCCCTTGCCGTTCATCTGTAGATTCACCTAGGTCACTCCTCATCCTCACCCAGTTGGAGGTAACCTTTGAGCATTTGCCAGTGGGCTGCTCTCAGCTGTCAGGGTCATCAGAAGGGCTGAAGCAGCCAGGTGTCCCGAAGGCTATGTCCCAATTCTGTGACACTCTGGCTGCCAGCAGAGACTGGGTGACCAGTGTTTACCAATCCTCCTCTGCTGGGCAGCCCAGGGGCAAGGATTGTAAAGAGGTAAAGCCTTCATTCATGGTTCAGTATTTATCCACTCAGCAAATATTTATTAAGTCCTTTACTAGCACAAGATCCTGTGCGGGCACCAGGAAAACAAGGTGAGCAGGGTACTCTGGCTTTGCCCATAAAGGGCAGAGACCGTGGGAAAGACAGAACATCAAATAAGCAAGTGCACCAGGAGTTTGCCAGGGACACCTGCCTAGTCAGGGCAAGGTGGAAAGGCAAGGGCCCTGCCTTCAGGTAGCAGGTGGAGAATTAAGTAGCACAAAGCAAATTACACCTGTGTACATAGGCATTGACTCTGAGGAACATGAGGAACATGCTTGGCAGCTTTGGTAACAAGTAGGGTCCGATCTGTTCCCTTACACACAAAGAGCTACAGGGGCAGAGGTGGGGCTTGGTTACTCTGTGGTTTTTATTTGGTAACAAGCACAAGATGGGGCTTTTCTGTCTTCTGGGACCCTGCCTTAGGGGTCCCTAGAGGGCTGGAGGGGCCTTCAGCTATTTGAACTCTGGCTACTAGAAACAAGGTATTGCCTCTCTTTTATCTTTTGTTTATTTTTGGTTGTTGGTATGTTTTGTTTTTTGATGATGCTAGGGACCAAACCCAGGACCTTGCCCATGCCAGGCAAGTGCTCTACCATTGTGCACTGCCCCAGCCCCACCTCTTTTTTAGAGAATTGCAAAGCGTGCTCAGAAACTTCCCTATTTTTCTCATATGTCATCAACAGCACTGGGCCAGATTTGGGGGCTCTAACATGGAGTGCAGAAGTGGAGCGATCTGAACCCGAGTCCGAGCTAGGCCTGGCTCACACAGTCCCAGCACATGGGAGGTTTTAGAGCTTGAGGCCAACCTGGGCTACATCAGGAGATCCTGTCAAAATAAGAAAAAAAAAAAAAAATGAAGTCTGTTAGGAGCGTTTCCAGACTGGAGGGTAGCTTTGGTTGAACACCAAGCACCTGTGTACACAAGACATGGTCCTCTGACTCCTTTGGATACTCTATAGAACCCTGGAAGATAACAAGAGCTCCCCTCAACCAAGGTCCTGTGGCCAGATATGTCTGTGTGTTTTGTCTGCCTCTTGGAGAATCACAGAGTACACTAGCATGTGAGACTGACAGAAGAAACAGTTCATTTGGTTGAGCCCAGCAAATGCTGGTCCGTGTCTGTATCTTTTCTGTCTTCTTTTTCCTTTGCTTTTGTTATTGTTTTGTTTTCTGTTTGAGACAGAGTCTAGTGTAACTCCAGCTAGCCTTAGACTCACTGAGCAGCCGAAGCTGACCCTGCACTCATGGTCTTCCTGTCCCTACATCCCAAGCCCTGGGATTAGAGCCGTGCACAGTGCACCACAGTGCATCATAGCATTCTCAGCTCATCCCTGAGAAGCGAACACTGTAAGCAGGAACTAAGGGGGCTTTTGTTTTGCTTTGAGATAGGGTCTCACTGTGTTGCTCTGGCTGGCCTGGAACTCACTGTGTAAACCAGGCTGACCTGAAACTCACAAAAATCCTCTTGTTTCTGCCACCCTGAAGCTGGGTTAACAACCCCCCCCCTTGTTTATTTATTTTTTTTAGTTACAGATGGTTGTGAGCCCCCATGTGAGTGGTGGAAATTGAGCCTGAGATCTTTACAAGAGCAGCCAGTGCTCTTACCCACCGAGCCATCTCTCCAGTCCCACTAGTGCTAGGTTAAAGGCAAGCACCCCCACACCATGCACGCCACTGTGATTCAGTGAGGCTAGAGACTTGCCGTGATCACACAGCTTAGGAAGTGCAGCGCAAACCAAGTCAGGACCTGAACATTTTTACAAGCTCTGTGACTCTAGGCAGGTTTCTCTGCCCTTCTTTGTCCCAGAACTTTCACCTGGAATGTTTATTGACTCTACAGGCTACTAGGGACCTGTCTGAATCGGGTCTTTATAGAACAGGGTGGAGTGGCTAAGAAGAGGAAAGGTGACCAGCTTCAGGAGAGCAGGCATGTTCCTGGCCTTGCTGCCACTTTGTAGGAGGCCAAGATTCCAAAACACTCTGGGAAGCCTCTCTTGCCTGTTTCTAGAGGAGGCTGAAGGCCGGGCTTATGAATGCATCTTTCCCAGATGCTTGTGTGGGATCTTCCTTCTTCATGACTCCAAATCCATCAAGGAAGCAAAGTGCAGTGCCCTTGACAGGCTGCCCAGGCCCCTGGCTCTGCTGCCTGGCCTCTCCCAAGGCCCAAGTGGGGTCCATAAAGGGCAGCTTCTCCATCTGGCCCTGCAGAAAGCCACATAACTAGACACTCTCCACCTTCACTGCCCAGAACCTGGGATGACAGAACCTAGGAGCCTCAGGGAGCTGCCAGACGATGATGACACCTCTCCCACTTCACGGCCCCTGGCCCAGCACAGAACTTGGCATCTCGGAAAGCACAGCTGAGTGCATGAATGTGTTCTCACCAGTGCTACCAGCCACCTGGAGGGCTTGGATCCCTTTCACTTTTCTACCTCTTTACCAACCTGGCAAAGAGAGCCAGGTGCAGCACCAAGGCCACTGTCACAGATCCACAGCCCAATCTTGGCGTCTGGGAAAGATTCCTGGATTGGTCTTTCTGTTTGTTTGTTTGTTTGTTTGTTTGAGTTGTTTTGTTTAAGACCAGGGCTCCTGTAGCCTAAGCTGGCCTCCAGCTCACGGTGTAGCTGAGGCTGACCTTGAACTCCTCATCCTCTTGCTTCTTTCTCACGTGCTGGGATCATATACTTTTGCTACCATGCTCAGCTGTTTTCGTTTTTTTGAGGTAGGGTCTCTGTAGCCCAGGCTGACCCTTAACTCTTGGCCGTTCTCCTACCCCAGCCTCTCACGTACTAGGAGTAGGACAGGAGCAGGCATGAGCCACTGCAGCCAGCTAAGGCCCTGTTTACCTAAGGGGTCTCTCAAACCTAAATCAAATGCAACATCCTTTGTGTCCCACGAGGGCTCCTGGTGTAATCACATACCCTCCTGCCATGGATTTCCTCAGCCCTTCCTCCAGCCCCATGCTGGCACCCTCCATCCTGTCTGTTGGGTGGTGGCCCACCTCCATTCAGCATGTTCTGGTGCCTTTCACCCCCAGCTGTCCTGTGAGTACAGATACATGTCTGACCCGTCCCTGAATCTCCTCCCTGCTCAGCCGCAGAATATAGCCTGACATATAGGAAGCCCTTAATAAAGACTGTCCCAGGGCAGCAAAGCTCTCCTGACCATACTAAGGCTGCAGTCCCAATCTGTCCCAGGCTCCCAGACAACCCTGCAGACCCAGATGCCTGCCACCCACCCAGAGCCAGTCATTAGAAGATCTGCATAGAATCTGCATGGCTCTGTGTCTGACTTTTTTTTTTTTTTCTCAGACCCCTTCCTTGTGATACATTCCAGAGATCAGATCTCATCATTAAGCTAGATTTCTTGCCTGGCATCTCTAATTGATTTTCCCCTGCAGGGCCAAAACACCCACATTCCATGAGTCTGTGTTTGTGGCTGCCAAGCCAAGATTCTCTACAAGTTTGCAAAGCCATGGTCAAGAGACCTGAGGCCCTGCTGACACTGTGATGCTGTCAGTGTGAGCCAGTGTGCCCCTTCCCCTCCTGCTCCGTCTGTCCTCACTTTGGACAACTGACATTGGCAGTTGTGCTGCCAGACTTTCCTCCTCCATGGTGCTCTCACGTGGAAGCTGGCACTGCAAAATAGGCATGGGAGCCGCTGTAGGGACGCAGGGAGAGGAAGAGGCCAGACCCCTCCTGCCTCCCCCGAGAGTGCCTGGGCCTTTCCTGAGCTTAGGACAAAAACTGCATGTGGCCTCAGCAGGGTCTGCGGTATCAAGAAGTGAACCCAGCAGCGTCTCTGGACCTTTTGCCCTCCCTCCGCAGTCTTCCAGACCTGATGGTGTCCTCCCTCTCTCCCTGCTGTCCCTGGCTCCAGGAAGGAGGAGAACGTGAGGAGCCTGGTGAACGACAAGCGGGCTGTGGCGGCGCAGAGGCATCGCTACCAGCAGTACAGTGTGGTAGTGGAGGAGGTAGGCTGCCCGCCTGGGCCTCTGCTGGGGGTGGGCAGTCCAGCACCCCAGTTCCCTGACCCGCGGGTGCTCTTGCAGGTCCCGCTGCAGCCAGGAGAATACCAGGTCGATGACTACGAGGACGAGTACGACGACACGTATGACGGCAACCAGGTGGGCGCCAACGACGCAGACTCTGACGATGAGCTCATCAGCCGCAGGTGAGTCCTAAGTGCAGAACATTTTTCTTAGCAGAATCTTGTAGGGCTTCCCTGTGCAGATCAAAGCAGGGCTTCCCTGGTGAAGAAAAAGACTGGAGATCCATCCCTAGGGCCCCAGCTCAGCTACCCCCTGCTCTCTCCACATCAGACCACAGGACCTTTAAAGAATCTGGGGACTAAAGCAAAGCCTGCTTGAAGACCCCTGTGGGGTTCCCTGGCCTCCTGAGCAGTGCCCCTCCCCAGCCTTCTCCCTGAGGCCGGAGGCCACTCTCCAAGTCAGCCTTTGATCTCACTTTCTTTTCCAACCCCCAGGCCCTTCACCATCCCTCAGGTGCTGAGAACCAGAGCGCCTGGAGAAGGACAGGAGGAAGAAGATGATGAAGTGGAGGAGGCTGAAGAGGAAGCCCCCAAGGTACGTCCTGGGGCAGGTGCCAGATAAAAGAAATGCAGCTCTGAAGGGCCAGTTAGATGCCCGGTGCCTGACTCTCCTGCCTCTGACCCTGCTGGTTTGGGGAGGGTCCTTTCAAGCACAGGCCGTTGGAGAGCTGCTGGCTTTGATCTCACTCCACCGCCCAGGGAGCCCCCAGGGGACAGATGAGAGGCTGGGTCTGGGAGCAGCTGAGTCATTAAGTGCTAGGGTCTGGAAGAAGGAAGGATAGCTGCAGGCTGTTGTGCCCAGGCTGGCCTTCTTAAAATCAGAGAAGACTTGGAGCCCTGAGGCTCTGGAGGGTCAGCTAGACCTCATAAGTCTGAAAATTCAGTTTTAGCAGCTAAACTTTTTCTTCAGCTGAAATCTTAACTTGAAACTCAACATAGAAAACAGATGAAAGGTGATTTTGCTCCATTTGAGGACAGTAGCCAGGCACTCTGTAGTCCCAAGTGGCCCCCAACAGGGACAAAGGCAGATGTTCCTAGGGCTGGCTGCTTGGAGGGCCTGGCAGGAGTTAGCATTAAGTGATGGGAAGTACCTGACCTGCCACAGGGCTCTCAGCCTCTTGGCTCCATCCCTCCTCTTCGCCTAACCAAGGGCAAGTCCAGATTTGCATTTGAAGTATACCATCTTCCCATGTCACTAATTCTACTCCTTTGGATTGTTTTAAGATACACTATGTGTCAAAGCCTGCTTGTTTCCCGAGGTTCCAGCTTTCCCCTGCATAAGTCCACCACACACTCTGAGCATAGAAAACTGTCCTCAAGAGCTCTTACACAGCCCTCTGGTGTGGCACCAGAGTGAGGCCTGACCTCCAAGTCTCAGGGCAAGCCTGCCGACAGGGGCCTTCCTTCGTCAGCTTCCATGGCCTTTTGTGTCCTTTCTGTTGGCCATCTCGGCCAAACCCATTGATGTGCCTGCTGTGGGCCTTTCACCCCACCAGCCTGCCCCACGTCCCTTCAGCTCCCTCCTCCCTAAAGGAAGCTTCAGCTGGCGACCAGCCAGCTCAGTCCTGAAGATTGCCTACCCTGCATGCTGATTCCTTCCAGCACGGCTCCACACAGCCTAGGGAAATGGCAAAGCACATGGATGCGGATTGTCTCTCCTCTCTTCCACAGCTGGACCATTTCATCCAGGATCCCGCAGTGCTGAGAGAAAAGGCTGAAGCCAGGCGCATGACCTTCCTCGCTAGGAAGGGGTGAGCATTGGAGGGGTTAATTCACCTAGAGGAGACCCATCGGGCGAGCCCAGCTGGCCATGCAGAAAACCCTGGGGGCTTTTTTTTTTTTTTTTTTTTCCTCCAAGACAGAGTTTCTCTGTGTAGCCCTGGCTATCCTGGAACTCACTCTGTAGACCAGGCGGCCTCTGTAGATCAGGCTGGCCTCGAACTCAGAACTGAGTTTTGCCCTGAGACATTAAAGAACTTAGTAAAGGTCATACAGCATTAAATGTCAGTCACATAAAGATCGAAGCCAATCAAAGTGTGTGCCTATAGTCTTAGCTATTTGGGAGGCTGAAGCAGGAGAATCATTTAAAACCAGGATTTCAAAACCAATCTGGGCAACATAGCAAAACCGTGTCACACATGAGAGCCGAGCCTCACAATGCGAGCCCAGTACTCAGGTGACAAAGGCAGAGGGCGTGACCACACGGAGAGCTGTTTTCCTATGAATGCCTGCCTTAGTTCCAGCCAGCCTTCCTTAACTGATTACCCTCGTCTGGGCTTTACCTCTTTATTTCTGTTGTCATTCTTTCCTTCCTTCTTATTTCGTGTGTGGCTGCCCCCACCCCCACCCCACCTCCCTCTTCTCTTTTCTCCTCCTGTTTATTCTCTCTGTCTGCCAGCCGCACCTATCCTGTTTCCTGCCTAGCAGTTGGCTGTTCAGCTCTTTATTAGACCCTCAGGTGTTTTAGACAGGCACAGTAACACAGCTTCACAGAGTTAAACAAATGCAACATAAACAAAAGTAACACATCTTTACATTATTAAACAAATGTTCCATAGCATAAACAACTGTAACACATCTTCAACTAATATTCCACAACAAGAGGGCCTCAGGTTCCGAGGGTACATAGTGAGAGCCTGTCTCAGAAACAAGTGAATAAACAGGGTTGAGCCCAGATGGCTCAGCTTTGTGTTCCACACTCATAATCAGTGTAAATCTGTCACTCAGCATGGGGTTGTGTTCAAGGCTCGCTGGTATCGGCAGAATAAGCCCAGGCAGAAGACATATCCTTAGTGGCTTAGAGTCATGGTAGGGACACAGATGCGCTTGAGCTAAGTAAGTCTGTAGGGTAGAAAGGGTGTGGAAGAGTTTTGTTTTGTTTTGTTTTGTTTTTCCAGACAGGGTTTCTCTGTGTAGCCTTGGCTGTCCTGGAACTTACTAGTCCAGGCTAGCCTCAAACTCAGAGATCTGCCTGCCTCTGCCTCCCGGGTACTCAGGTTAAAGGCATGTGCCACCACTGCCCAGCTGTGGAGGAGTTTTATTAGGGTGAAAAGTCCAGGGAACACAAGTCTATCAGAGAGAGAGTCTTAGCAAGGATCCCTGAGACAACTGTCACGTTCCTTCTTTTGCTAGTGAAGAAACTGGCCAAATGGGCCAAGAGCAGAAACGTAGGCCGGGGTGGAAGTCTAGTCCCAACCTAGGCTCTGGGCGTAGGTGACCTCGACATTGGATTTCTGAAGGCAATAAGGAATCACAGGTTGTTGATCAGGAAGCAAAACTGTTGTGATTTTCTTCCGTCTGGCTCCCTGAGGGAATGCTTTGAGTAAGACTCCAGAGGCTGGTGGGCTGAAGGGACCAAGTTAGTGCATGGTGTATAAAAGCAGAGCATTGTCCATTTGTAGGGGCCACGTGTGGCTGAGGGAAGGAGCCTGCTATCCAGCCCTAACAGTTAATGCTCACAGATAGGTGACAGGCCCATCTGCAGAGACTAGGAGAAAATCAGGCCCAGGGCTGGGGCTCCATTTCCCTTCCTATCCGGACCTGCGCCAGGGTGTGACTTCAGTGGTACCCCCAGGGTGGACTGTGGAGGTCTTCCCATCAGAGCCTCTTCCAACTGGTGTCCCTCATCATGGGGTGGGTGTTGCTCCTTCAGGTACCGGCCTGAGAATTCCGCAGCAGTGACGGGCAGCCCCCGGGGCCATGGGCAAAGCCGAGAAACCACCCAGGAGCGCAGGAAGAAAGAAGCTAAGAAGGCAACCAGAGCCAACCACAGCCGTAGAACCATGGCTGACCGGAAGAGAAACAAAGGCATGATCCCGTCCTGAGGCCACAAAGCTGCCTGGGTGAGGGAGTCTCCTCAAGGCCACCACCACACCTCACCTGCCAGCCAGCGGTGAGCGCCTTCTTGTCGAACACAAAGTGCCTTATCCCTTGGTGCAGGAACCCAGTGCCATCAAGCAGGCTGTCTCCCAGCTATGCTGGCGGAAAAGGATGGGGCTGCAAAAGTAAGGTGTCCTTATCTTGTGCAACAAGACACCATCTCACGGGAGTCCTGGATGGCAGAAGACCTATGTATTCAGAAGCAGCAACAAGCCCATGAATAAAGTTTCTGACCTTCCACGGTGTCCATGACAGGCTCCAGCCCTTTCCCTCCGTCATTCCTCAGTGACACCGCCACCCAAAAGACAAGGCACAGTGCTCCCCGTTCATTCTGTCTGTTGACTCCGTGCGTGCCCTCAGCGCTCTTCCTTGCTGTGTGGCCTTTTCTCTGTGCCGGTGGAAGGAAGTCACCAGTGGGAGACCTAAGGTCCCTTCTGCTGCTACCTCATGCACCTCCTCCCCAGGAGGTGGCGCTGTTTCCAGTTCACAGTACAGACTGGGGAAGTGAGACCTGGAGGGCTGAGAGTGTGCTCCTAGGCTGCAGGCAGGCAGTGGCAGAGCAGGTCTTAGAAACTCAGTCTGATCCCTGACTGTACAGGTTACAGATCCATGTAGATGATGTCAACCCCTATGTCACAGCTGGAACAAAGACACTTAGCCAGTTACAGAGCCTCGTAGTTATAAATATACTGTTAGCCCCCAACCCTCCCAAATGTAGAGATTGGAAGCTACTAAAAAGAAGTGAAGGTATTCTTTCTGCCAAGCCGTGTTGAGTCCAGTGGGACTTGGCTGGTTTCCAGAGCCCTGTGCAGGTGTGGCCCACTCTGCAGTGGGCATCAGGTAACAGGTCCCCTGGGTTTTAACTGATGTGCAGGGGAGCTACAGTGAGGTCTTTGCTGGGCTGATCCTGACCCAGCAGAGCCTGGAGTCTTATCTGCAGACCTTTGGATGCCAGGGACATTGATTTGATTGCAGTTAGGAGGAACGAGCAGACAGACACTTGATGAATTATTTTGTTAGGCCAGCCTGCACAAGTGAAAATCAATGGCAGTCCCTGTGCCTTGCTGGCCTAGGGGAGCATTTGAGATGCAGAGCAGGTATGGGGTGGTGTCTTCCCCAAGGGATGCTGAATTAGCTGAGATCTGGCAGAGTTAGCCATTCTGACAGACAGCAGGAAAACAGTTTCCTCCTGGAAGCACTTAGCAGTGGCCCAGCTCAGTGGCAGGGTCATTTCTCCCTGACTGAGCTCAGACCAAGCTGCTGTCAACAAGGCAAATGGGCTTCTGGAGCTTTGCCTGCTGCTGCTCCCTGCGGCCACCTAGATCACCACCCAGGTTTCCTGGAGCAGTCTGGCTGAAAGAACAGACCGTCGCCATCTTCCTGTTCCCCAGCATGGCAGGCCACATCAAACAGTCTCCCAAGGAGCAGCATGTTGCTTGCACCTGCGCGTCAGGACAGCCTTTCGTGGCACTTTGACACCAGTCTGGAGCATTCCTGTCCCCCCTTCCCCTCGGCCTGAATGAGAGCACTGGACCAGATGCATGGCACTGTTTGATGGAGATGGAGACTGAGACTGTTGCTCAGTGGTAGAGCACTTACCTAACATGCACAAGGTTTTCCCCCTGTACTACATACACAAAAGAAGTCCCCAAGGTGAGAGATTCCAAGTTTAAGATTGGCAGCCCAAGAATGTTGGGTGAGTGTGGGTGGACCATTTGGTCCCTGTACCCACCCCCATCCCCACTGCTCTCCTATTCAGGTATTTTCTAAGTGCCTTTCCTGTGCCCTACAGCGAGTGTGACCATCATAGATGTTTCAGGAGAAACTTAAAACCTTGAAAGGACACAAGACTCAAGTGTCTTTAATAGTCTGTGAGTGGCTGCAAGAGCTTCTGTGCCCTGGGAGGCAAAACCAGAGATGGATTATAAGAGACCTAAGAGCTTGTAGAAAGGGGCGAGCAAGGAATCTGCACATAGTGACTTAGGCGTGCTTGCATGTCCTTGCCAGCTTGCTCCAGCTGCAGCCTGGAGGAGAAAACAGTTGGCACAAGTCTCCATGTCACTGCCCCTCCAGGATCTCAGAGTCAATAATATATGCAGAAAAACAAAATCAGAATCAACCAGAGTTAGACATGGTGGCACACACTTATTTCTTGGGAGATAGAGGCAGAGTTCAAGGTTAGCCCAAGCTACATGTGACCCTGTTCATAAATGGATAAAAACTAAATCTGAAGAACAAACTTAAAAGCAGACTACGTGAACATAGTGTCGAGTATTGTTTGTGAGAATGTTAAAAGTCCTTTTGCACACTGACCAAATGTGGACGGGATGCTGGGTGATGCTGGTGGCGGCCATGATTACTTCTATTGGGAATAAACACATTTCCTGAGCCTCACTCAGGCCAGAGTTTCTCCTCTGTCTTTTCCTCGAGTTGTCTTTTCTCTTGCTTAATCTTGCAGTGTTGGGTCAGATGAGAAAATTGAGGTACAGGGAGACCCAAGGTCGTCACACAGCAAGGGACCCCAGTTAGAGTCAGCCCTAGGAGTGTCTCCTGAAACCTTACTCTTAGCTTCAAGCCTTATTGTTCCCTCTCAGGGAAGACACAGGCAAGTACTGAGAGCACCGGGTGCTTGGACATGCTAGGCTGCTGGAACTCCTAAGTACATGGGATGCTGTCCCACAGAGCTGGGTTTCTTTTTTCTTTCTGTTTTCCACCTTCAGGAGGTTTGTCTAGTTTACTGTTCAGCCTACTGAATAATGCTTTGGTTTAGTGGGTGTGTTTGGTTTTTCAGACAGGTTTTGTCTGTGTAGCCCTGGCTGTTCTGGAACTCACTCTGTAGATAGACCAGGCTGGCCTTGAACTCACAGAGATCTACCTGCCTCTGCCTCTCAAATGCTGGAGCTAAAGTCCTGCACCACCACTGCCCAGCCGTGTGTGTTTGTCTTTAAGTTTTAAAGCTTTATTTTGTATTTGTGTGTGTGTGTGTGTGTGTGTGTGCATGCATGTGCACGCGCACACGCATGTGAGTTTGTATTACGTGTGTGCAGGTGCCTGTGCAGACCAGAGGAAGTTGGATCCCCTAGACTAGAGTTAAATGCAATTGCAAGCCACCTGGCATGGGTGCTGGCAGCTGGACCTGGGTCATCCACAAGAGCAGTGCACACCCCGACCTCTGAACTGTCTCTCTGGTCCTTATATGGTTTTGTGAGACAGGCTCTTGATATATAGCCCAGGCTGACCTCAGCCTCCAGTGTGGTGGAATTCTAGGCATGAGACCTCTCCTCAGGATAGAAGAGGGAAAGATGGTAGTGTCCTGACCAGAGCCTGAATGGCACTGACGCCCTGGAGAGTTCTAGCCAAGGCCAGCCTGTCCAGGAACCAACCCCAAATAGCCAACATCCACATTTGCCTGCCCTAGGGGTCAGCCGAATGGGAAGGCAAGAGTGGAGACTAGGACCCCCATTTGGTGCATGTGTTCCGAAGCCCTCCTGGTTATCAGCAGGTGTACATAAGGCCCACCTCTGCCCTCCTGGAAGTCAGTGCAAAGGGCATGTGGACATGAAATGTTTCAGAAAAGCAGGCAGACTGAAGAAGCCAAGGGTGCTTATGCATTGGGCAGAAGCAGAGATCATGGTCACCAGAGACTGTGGAGCTCAGCCTGGCTTGGCTAACGGGGTGGGGGTGGTCAGAGGCTGCAGGAGAGCTGGCTCTGGGACTCAGCATTGCAGAAGAGGAAAAGGAGGCTCAAAGTAAACAAGGTAGGTTAGCACAACCCCACCTTTAACTTTCTAGAAGGAGCTGGAGCTCCAGGGACCCATTGGGAGGAAAACTGGGCTGGAACCATGCCAGGCTGCTAAGCCATCTCTAGCCTTTGCTCTGGATATGGAGCAACCAGGGAGGAGCCTGGCAGAGGCCAGAGGTGGCTGTTGCAACTCTGCAGCCCTAACCAAGGTTGATAAGTCGATTCCGAGGCTGGAGCAATGTATTCACTACACCCCCCCCCCCCCCCCCCCCCGGCGCCCCCCCACGCTCGGTCAGCGG
>CABHPR010151814.1:0-13518 GCA_902168415.1 Peromyscus melanophrys | reverse complement strand
CTTCTTCTTCTTCTTCTTCTTCTTCTTCTTCTTCTTCTTCTTCTTCTTCTTCTTCTTCTCTCACTTAGTACACACACATACACACACTTCACTCACATTCTGCAGCAGTACTCACATAGTTCTACAAAGCTGTCTATCTCCACACTGCCCCTGCTGCTGCCTCACAGTCAAGCTCTGGACAATTATAAGTTACATTTTCAAGACCCTATCCATTCTCAAACCACAAGATAAGTCACATAGTTCCTCTTAGGCTAGTAATGTCACATTGACCCATGTACATAGCTCTAAGTTCTAGACATTAAACAATTTGCTGAACCTTGAGCGGTCAGGGTACACACAAAAAAGGAACTACTGCAAGGACTATATCTTGATGTAAACAGCCTGGCCTTGATTTAGCAATAAACAATATCTGGGAATTAGTCTTTGTGTATATTCTGTAGGGGCAGCTTAGTCTGTCTAGGGCTTATTCTAAGGTCTTTGCAAAATGTGTAAAAGGCTGCCTTTGAGACTGCAAATACTGCTACTTTCTGGTGTCAGTAAAGAAGAACATTCTGGTAATATTTCTGTTCATCAGAATTATATAGCTTAAACAGAAATCCACAGCTAAATGTGTGCACAGAGATGTAAAACACACTACCAAAGGGCTGTAGAAAGCACCCAACAGCTGTCTTATTAGGGAGGCATAGCAGTGGCAAAGACTAAGTTACCAACAGAAAAAAATGGATTCCACAGTGACCCCATGGCTTTGCCAGGTGGTGCTACCCCTCAGGGAGTTAGATATCTGGTGGGTCTACTTGTCAAACACTTGTCACCTGCTGTATACTGTCATGGCCCTCAGCACTCATTTGCTTGGAATGTCTCTTTCTATCCTTTTATGTGGATGTGATGTCTATCCTGCAAACTAAGGTCTGTTTCTTGGATCCAGCAGAAAAATGCATCTAATTAGAGTGCATTCGGTCAGTCTGTTGCTTTTGGTGGTGGTGGAGGTTGAGACTACACATGTTTAGAGTTATCAGTGGACAGTATTTGTTGATTCCCCCTTTTTGTTGTTGTGTTATGACTTTCCCCCCTTTTTGATTTGCTAGTCTGTGATTGCTTATTTCTTGTGCTTTCTTGGTTGTGGTTAAACACTTTATTTGAAAATTTTCTTCTATTACTTTGTTTAGGATTACACCTTTAGTGCTTAATTTTTTTCCGGCTTGTGCTATTTTATTTATACAGAATTTAGTAAGCAGGGATATGTTCATGGTGTTCCAAAACATAGATCATATCATTTTTATTTTTGGACATGTGTTTCACTTCTTTTTGCTCATTTTTTAGTCATCATTAATAAACTATGACAGAATAGATTTATCATTTCCAATCATTTTTTCCTCAAATTTTGACATCATTGATAAACAGTTATCTTTTATAACCATTTTTCCTCATAACCCAATAGCCCAATTTTTAAGAATCTAGAGGCACATGACAACCTGTTCTCAGGCTGGTAGCTCTGGTTGCTTCAATGGATACTATATCAAAACAAAATCTTCAAGCCAGCCTGGGCATATTGCCATGTCCCAAGCAGTATATTATTAACTCCTTTTTTTATTATTAAGAAATTTTATATTCATTTTACATACCAACTACAGACGCCCCCCTTCCTCCCTCTTCCTTCCCCCCAGGCTCCCTGCAACACCCCCCCCCATTCCCACCTCCTCCAATTCAAGGTCTCCCATGGAGAGTTTGCAGAGCCTGGTAAGTTCAGTTGAGGCAGGTCCAAGGCCCTCCACCTTGCACCAAGGCTGCACAAGGGGCCACACTTTAGGAACTGGGCTCCAGAAAGCCTGCTCATGCACCAGAGATGGATTCTGATCACCCTCCCTGGGAGCTCTCTAAACAGTTCAGCTATGCAACTGTCTCACATATCCAGAGGGCCTAGTCCAGTTCCATGGGGGCTCCACAGATATTAGTCCACAGTTCATGGATTTGCACTAGTTTGCCTGGCCATCTCTGTATGTTTTCCCATCATGATCTCAATGTCCTTTGCTTATAGACTCCCTTCTCCTACTCAATCAATTAGACTCCTGGAGCTCAACCTCACACCTGACCTTGGATCTGCATTTGCTTCCATCAGTAACTGGATGAAGTCTATATGGTAACAGCACTTATCAGTGTTTTTTTTTTTTTTTTTATCATAGCCATTCTGATAGGTGTGAGATGGTATCTCGGAGTCATTTTGATTTGCATTCCTCTGATGACTATGGATGTTGAGCAATTCCTTAAATGTTTTTCAGCCATTTGAGGTTCTTCTGTTGAAAATTCTGTTTATCTCTGTAGCCCATTTTTTTAATTGGATTGTTTGGTATTTTGATGTCTAGTTTATTGAATTCTTTATATATTTTGTAGATCAGCACTCTGTCAGATGTGGGGTTGGTGAAGATCTTTTCCCACTCTGGAGGCTGTCGTTTTTGTCTTATTGACCATGTCCTTTGCCCTACAAAATCTTCTCAGTTTCAGGAGGTCCCATTTATTAATTGTCATTCTCAGTGTCTATGCTACTGATGTTATATTTAGGAAGTGGTCTTCTGTGCCAATGCATTCAAGACTACTTCCTACTTTCTCTTCTATCAAGTTCAGTGTAATGGAATTTATGTTGAGGTCTTTGAACCACTTGGACTTAAGTTTTGTGTCTGGCAACAGATAAGCATCTATTTGTAATCTTTTACATGTTGCCATCTAGTTAGGCCAGCACCATTTGTTTGAAGATGTTTTCTTTTTTTCCATGGTACAGTTTTGGATTCTTTGTCAAAAATCAGGTGTTCATTATATGTGTGCAGATTAATGTCAGAGTCTTCAGGTCAATTCCATTAGTCCACATGTCGGTTTTTACACCAGTACAAAGCTGTTTTTATTACTATAGCTCTATAGTAGAGCTTAAGGTCTGGAATCATGTTGCCTCCAGAGGATTCTTTATTATACAGGATTCTTTTAGCTATCCTGGGTTTTTTGTTTTTCCATATGAAGTTAAGTATTGTTCTTTTCAAGTCTGTGAAGAATTGTATTGGGATTTTGATGAGGATTGCATTGTATCTGTAGATTGCTTTTGGTAAGATTGCCATTTTTTACTATGTTAATCCTACCTATACATGAGCATGGTAGATCTTTCCATTTTCTGATATCTTCTTCTATTTCTTTCTTCAGAGACTTAAAATTCTTATCATACATGTCTTTCACTTGCTTAGAGTTACCCCAAGGTATTTTATATTAGTTGTGGCTATTGGAAAGTGTGATATTTCACTGATTTCTTTCTCAGTCCATTCATCATTTGTATATAGGAGGGCTACTGATTTTTTTTAGTTAATCTTGTATTTTGCCATATTACTGAAGGAGTTTATCAGCTGTAGGATTTGCCTGGTAGAATTTATTGGGTTTCTTATGTATATTATGATATTGTCTGCAAATAGTGAAAGTTTGACTTCTTCCTTTCCAATTTCTACCCCTTGATCTCATTGTGTTGTCTTATTGCTCTAGCTAGAACTTCAAGTACCATATTGAATAAATATGGGGAGAGTGGACAGCCTAGTCTTGTTCCTGATTTTAGTGGAGTCATGTTGAGTTTCTCTCCATTTAATTTGACGTTGGCTGTCAACTTGCTGTAAATTTCTTTTGTTATGTTTATATATGTTCCTTGTATTCCTAATCTCTTTAGAATCTTTATTATGAATGAGTGTTGGATTTTGTCAAAGGCTTTTTCAGTATCTAATGTGATGATCATATGGTGTTTTTCTTTCAGTTTCTTTATATGGTGTATTACATTGACAGATTTTCTTATGTTGAACCATCCTTGCATCCCTGGGATGAAGCCTACTTTATCATTGTGAATAATTTTTTGATGTGTTCTTGGTATTGGTTTGCCAATATTGAGTATTTTTGCATCAATGTTCATGAGGGAGATTGGTGTATATTTCTCTTTTTTGTTCCATCTTTGTGTTTTGGGTATCAGGGTAACTCTAGCCTCATAAAAAGAGTTTGGTACTGTTCCTTCTGTTTCTATTGTATAGAACAATTTGAAGACTATTAGTATTAGCTCTTCCTTAAAAATCTGGTAGAATTTTTCACTGAAACCATTTGATCCTGGACTTTTTTATTTGGGAGAGTTTTAATGACTGGTTCTATTTCCTTAGGGGTTATTGTTCTATTTAGGTAGTTTATCTACTGTTGAATTAACTTTGGTATGTGGTACCTATCCAGAAAATTATCCATTTCTTTCAGATTTTTCCAATTTTGTGGAGTACAGGTTTTTGAAGTATGACCTGATAATTCTCTGGATTTCCTCATTGTCTGTTATGTTTCTCTTTTCATTTCTGAGTTTGTTAATTTGGATACTCTCTCTCTGCCTTTTGATTAATTTGTGTAAGGGCTTGTCTATCTTGTTGATTTTCTCAAAGAACCAAATCTTTATTTCATTTATTCTTTGTATTGTTCTCTTTGTTTCTATTTTATTGATTTGATCCCTCAATTTGATTATTTCATGGCATCTATTCCTCTTGGTGAGTTTCCTTCTCTTTGTTCTAGAGGTTTTAGGTGTGCTGTTAAGTCACTAGTGTGAGATTTCTCCATTTTCTTTATATGGACATTTAGTGCTATGAATTTTCCTCTTAGCACTGCTTTCATACTGTCCCATAATTTTGGATAGGTTGTACATTAATTTTCATTGAATTCTAGGAAATCTTTGATTTGTTTATTTTTTCCTTGACCCATTCATTGGTGATTCAGTGGGACATTATGCAGTTTCCATGAGATTGTAGGCTTTCTTTATTTTTTGTTGTTGTTGAAATCTAACTTTAAGCCATTGTGGTCTGATAAGATACAGAAGGTTATTCTATATTTTTCTTTTGTATCTGTTGAGATTTGATTTGTGACTGAGCATGGGGTCAATTTTAGGGAAGGTTCCATGGGGTGCTCAGAAGAAGGTGTACTCTTTTGTGTTAGGGTGGAATCTTCTGTAGATATCTGTTAAGTCCATTTGAGTTGTAATGTATATTACTTCCCTTAGTTCTTTGTTATGTTTCCGTCTGGCAAAACTGTCCATTGGTGAGAGTGAGGTGTTGAAGTCTTCCACTACTAGTATATGGGGTGTGATGTGCGATTTAAGCTTTAGTAATGTTTCTTTTACAAATGTGGGTGCCCTTGCATTTGGGGCATAAATGTTTAGAATTGAGACTTCATCTTGGTTAATTTTCCTTGTGATAAATATATAATGTCCTTCCTGATCTCTTTTAATTGATTTTAGTTTGAAGTCTATTTTATTAGATATTAGGAAAGCTAAATAAGTTTGCTTCTTAAGTCCATTTGAATGGAAAGTCTTTTCCCAGCCTTTTAGTCTGAGGTAGTGTCAGTCTTTGAAGTTGAGGTGTGTTTCTTGTATGCAACAGAAGTATGGATCCTGTTTTTGTATCCATTCTGTTAGCCTGTGTCTTTTTATAGGCGAATTGAGACCATTGATATTGAAGGATATTAATGACAAGTGATTGTTAATTCCTGTTATTTTTTAGTGTTAGTGTTGTGTGTTTCCCTTCTTTGGTATTTGTTCGTGTGGGATTTAAAAATAAATTGAGGCAAGGTCTCACGATGTAATGCTAGTTGTCCTGGAACTTACTTCAAGGCTGACCTTGAACTCATATAGATGCACCTGTGTCTGTCTCGTCCATACTGAATTTAAAGGCATGCACCACTGTGCTCTGCACCACTGAGGCTTATAAACAATATCATGAAAGAAAGAGGGAAATAGGTTCAATATTTAAAATACACATGTTATAACTGGACATGTGTGCATTTTCTGTATTTATCACTGTCCCAGTATCTACTGTATACTTCTAGCCCAGGCCGGCACTGAAAAGGTTGTGCGGGATATCTGTCACTCTTGCATTTTTATTTTCATTGGATTTGCCAATGATACTCTGTGTCAGTGGATTTATAATGACCTGAAACATAACTTTATGAAGATGATAGAGGCTTTTAAAGAGTAAATTAAAAATTTCCTTAAAGAAATCAAAGAAAAGATAAAAAATTGGAAGAAATCAACAAATCCCTTACAGAAAGCCAAGAAAAAGCAATTAAACAAGTGAAGAAAATAGTTCAAGATTTGAAAATTGAAATTAAGACAGTGTTAGTTATCCCATAAATATTAGTAAACCAAAAAGGGGTGATGGAGGGACAGTTATATTAAGAAGGAAAGGGGAAATACAGAACAGGAAAGATTAAGTGGAATGTGAAATGGGGGAGTACACAGGAGGCAATTTGTGGAGGGATAACTAACACTGAAGGCCTTGGAACCCTATTACCATAAAAGTTTCCTAAGCTATATACTCACACATATATAAAAAGTGTTTAAATTATGTTATAACATAAAGGAAGTAAAATAGCATAACTATCTATACTATGCTAGTAAACAAAAAACCCAGTATCATGAATGGGCTACCTGTTTTTGAATTGTTTGCCAGTGGGTTACTATAGACTCACAAACATTAGAGTCTACTGCAATTGTTCTTGTTTACACTCCAGAACTTGGTGACAAGACCATATTGCTGAACACAGTGCTGATTTGACATCACAGACAGAGAGAAATCAAGCTCTTACAGACCTAGATGTTTCATGCCTATTGCCCAGCTTTCATAGTGCTGGAGGGTACGATGGAAGCAAATAGAGGAGAAAAGTAATCATCAGTCTCACTCAGCCATGAACCCTGAGAGCTACAATCATGACTGGTCTGGCAAGCTGTGCCCACTGGTGCAATAGTGGAATGTCTTGCCCTTTTACATTAATAAGCTTTACGGCCTTGGTTTGCTCAGCATCTTTGTGTTTCAGTTTGGTTGGCAGTACTATGATATCATGAGCTAAGCATTGTTTACAGGGTCTATGAATCTGAAACTTTTTTCATATATCGTGGCATTGAACTATATATACCACTTTATGGTTATTAAATGGCTCTAGATAATTCTGCAAAAGACTGTTTTTAATTTACATATGCCAGTCTTCATTATAAGTGAGTAATAAAGAATCTGACTTGAGACCTAAAAATAAATTTTTTGTCTAAATGTGTATGAGGCTAGGAAATCTATGTGGTTCAAATGCACAGGTTTTCTTATTGAAAAATAGCACTCAGTGTTTCATCCTGATTTATCTATGTGATACAAATTCTTTAAAGTTATTTTATGAAGTAGTGACCTACAGTGTCTCATAGAAAAGAATACGATAGAAAAATACTTTTCTTGGTCTTAGAACCTAGAAAGCAATATATTTGAAGGAGTCCTTTATGAACAGTGTTCTTTCTTCATAGAATGTAATAGTGTGGGGGTGAACAACCATTGTTTTTCTTCACAGAGAGGAACAGTGTGAGTGTGGGCATCTGCTTCTATCTTGGCACAGCAGAACTTGTGAGGTATTCCCCTTTCGCATGGCTTCTTCCAGGAGGAGCACCAAGTAAATTAACACTTCTGTTTGTTTTCTTTTGTCAAATAATTCCAAGAACTACTGAAAAATAATCAAATTAAGTAGTTTCTACATCAGTGTGACTATAATATCCATGATTTCCACTATTCTCTATGTAATGCACACAACTTTAAACAGACATTCACTTCAGATGAAGCAAAGGAAACACAGCATACAGAACTGGAGATAACACAGAGTTTTTAATGTATGCATAAAGAGATGCAGACAATTGCTGAAAGCTTCAACGTGTGATGTTGATGTTTATAGTGTGGGAATTATTCTGGATAATATGTCAAAAAATGCTACAAAAATCAAATAACCTGTAAAAACACGCTCATAAGTATCATTCTATTTCATGATTAAGTGGGTCAGTAATTTGAGTGAAACTCTAAAGCAGTGTTTCTCAATCTGTGAGTCATGACTCCTCTCACACATGCTGTAGTTACCAGAAGTCCAGCAAAGTAACCATAAGGACATAAGTTTGATCCTTAGAATCTGTGGTTAATTTAAAAAAAAAAAAGCTGGATATGGTGGTACTCTTCAAAATCTGGAAAGGGAAGAACAAGTGAATTTTCTGGAGCTTTCTGAACAGTCAGCATAGTATACTGAAACAATACCAGGATAGTAAGAAAAACTGCCTTAAAAAAAAGGTGGAATGTGGAATTATACCCAAGATTGACTTCTGACCTCTTCATGCTGGTGCACAAAGTTTTGCATGCAATTTTACCCACATACACATGAAACAGTTCCTACACACAAAGAATTATTGAGAATTCTTACCTTGAATATCTCCTAACTATAAAGATGGACTTTCCTTAGATATATTTATGCAATGAATTTCTTATGCTATAAAAATAAACAGTTTTTCTAAAAATTCCCTTAGAAATGGTAAAGAAGGGAGGAAATAACCATAATTGAGAAACAAAAATTGTTTCCCCTGGAGGATATGACATTTCACTCTAGTCAGCACGTACAAATGACGCTGATGACTGATTTTACTACTGGGTTTTCTGAAACAACCTCAAAGAGGAGAATGGTATGAGCTAATGAGACACAGAGTCCAGATCATATAAGTACCTGATGTCTATGACTTCCTTGCAATCAGTGCTGTGTTCAATAAATATTAGACACATCTTCCAAGGCAGATATATGGTGTATAGACCACAAACTGGGATTGAGAAATGTTAGAGGATTACTGCATGCCATTGAGATGTGTACCTTTTTTCTTTCCCTAAAGCAACCATTGACTTAATCTTTAATGCTGTGGATATCATTCTGTATAAATAAAACACTGATTGGCCAGTGGCCAGGCAGGAAGTATAGGCGGGACAAGGAGAGAGGAGAATTCTGGGAAGTGGAAGGCTGAGTCAGAGAGACACTGGCAGCTGCCGCCATGACAAGCAGCATGTGAAGACGCCGGTAAGCCATGAGCCACGTGGCAAGGTATAGATTTATAGAAATGGGTTAATTTAAGATATAAGAACAGTTAGCAAGAAGCCTGCCACAGCCATACAGTTTTTAAATAATATAACTGTCTGTATGTTTATTTTATAAGTGGGCTAAGGGACTGCCGGAACTTGGCGGGACCCAGAGAGAAAACTCCAGTTACACTTTAATGTAATAAGTACTGTAGTAATGTGAATATTATTACAGAAATGTAATTCCAGAAACAGTGAAAGAACAATAAAGAGAAAAGACATTTACTTGCAAGCAGTGTTTTAGGAGGACATGTGCACTGCTGCCTGAGAGGTCCAGCCTCTAGGTAGCACCAGGGTGTGCAAAAATAATCCATGAATGCAGCAAGAGCTCGACTTACTCTATCTGAGGGGAAAATAAGGACACACACTTTCTGATAGTAACTTTCTCTTTTACTTCATCTTGAAAAAAATCCTCTCTGAAAATCTCTCTTGCTCTCTCTCCTACATAGCTACTTATCCATTCTCCTCAACTGTCTTTGCACACACAGATACATCTCCCTTTCATCATACACACACACACACACACACACACACACACACACACACACACACTTTTTCAGCTAAACTCTAGACAAGTATATGTTACATTTTCAGGGTCCGACCCATTCTCAAAACACATGATAAGTCACACAGTTTCTCTCTATGAGAGGTCATGCTGACTGGACAATGAGTAATGCTTGGCCATGCAGGTATCTCTTAATTGGTCAGGGTTCCCAGACAGAGAATAACATTGAAATTTGGGGCTTAAACAGTAAACAGTTGGCTTAACTTTAAGTGCTAAAGGTATATGCATAAAATCAATTATTGCAAAGGGTTATGTCTACCAAAGTTGCTTCATGTCCAATCTTGATTCAGCAATAAACACCTGGGAATTTGTACCTGTGTATTCATCTCCAGGGTGAGCCAGTTTGCTTTGAATTTGTTCTGAATTCTAAAATTATTTGTCTATGTGAATGAGAATACTATTACTTTCTTATATCAGTCTGAATAATGAAAAATATTCTAGTATTGTTTCTATTCATCAGCATTATACAGCTTAAGCAGAAATCATCTTCCTGATCATCCACAGCTATATGTGTACCTAATAGATGAAAGAGTTACATGAGATAAACACACAAGCAGTGGGAAAATACCCATAGCAGCTTTAGGAAAGAAATGTAGTGGCACAGGAGAAGAACTACAGACAGAATCAGGCAGCCATTTACTGTCAGTGAACCCATGGTCCTTGCCAGGTGGGGCTCCCCAACAGAGAATTATTCATCTGGTGGGACAACCTGTTGAACACTAGTTTTCACATGCTGTATACTCCCACAGCCTCCAGCACATGTGCAAAGGAAAGTCACAATGTATGAACAGGCTGCAAGGGAAGGGTGCCCAGAGTACCTAAAAGCTTTGCTGCTGACACACGTAAAGAGCAGAGACTCGCCAGTTACCTGTTGAGGTAGAGAAAAGTTGGCAGCACACTGACAGGTGTTGTCTAACTCACCAAAAGAAGATGTGAATAATGTCTCCAATTGGCTGCAATGCCTGAACATCATGAAGAAAAATCAAAGGAAACAACTTTCAAGAGTCATGAACTATGCTGGGATGGACTTTTTGATGATGTCATCCTGTAAGTTTTGTTGATTTCCAAAGCTTTGTAAGTTTCATTTACCTCCTGAGTCATATGAGCCCCTTTTATCACCACAGAACAAAATGTTCTAATTCAGATAAAACATATATACAATATGAATTAATCATTGATATGAAAATCCCTCCCCTCATTCAAAAATCACTGCAGAAGAAGAGGCAGAAAGATTGTGAAAGCAACACAGAACAGAGAGAACCAATGACACAAGGCCTTCTAAACATAGCATGACTGATGAACATGTAACTCATAAAGAAGGTGGCAGCATTTAGAGCCTGCACAGGTCCAAGCCAGATGGGGTTCCAGCACTGAGAGGGGAAATGGACACATTCTTTATCTCTAACTTAGAAACTATCTCCAATTTATAAACACAAAGAAAAAATTAGTTTTTTCCAATAGAGTCTCACTGGGTATACAAACCACACTTTAAGACAGGTCCCATGTCCAGCCGTAGGTGACCAACACAAGATGAATTCAGTGATATTTTGGAGGATTTTTTTGTACCAGATTTTTTCTTTAGGGCCACCAACCAGCTCCCAAATCATGACTTGAAGACATAATATTAGTTATGAATTCTTGGCATAGCTTAGGCTTGTTTCTGGCTAGATCTTTTAATTTAAATTAACTTGTTTCTCTTTGTCTACCTTTCACCTCTGGGCTTATTCCCTTTCTTACTTTGGTATATCTTACTTTCACTGCTTCTCTTTGTCTAGCTGGCTGGTGGCTGCCTGCCTTCTTGCCCTAGGCCTGTCCCTCATCCTCTCCTTTTTTTTTTCTCTCATTATTCCTTTTCTCCTCAAGCCTAAATTTCTTCCCCTATGCATTCTCTGTGCCAGCTATCCCTCTCATGCCAAGCTATTGGATATTCAGCTCTTTATTAGACCAAACAGGTGCCAGACCAAACAGGTGCCTTAGGCAGGAAAGATCAAACAGATGGAACATATCATTACATAGTTAAACACACATCCTTACATTGTTAAAGAAATACAGCATAACCAAATGTAACACATCTTTAAACAGTTAAAGTAATATTCCACAGCATTGGTAAAGCATCTTTGCCCAGTTAAAATAATATTTGAAAATAATTTTTGTTTGTTCATTTTCTCATGATGCTTTATCTGGACATTTTATTTTATTTTTTTATTGGTCAGTCAGCTTCTTTATTAAACCAATCACAGTGACATATATTCACACACTGTAAAGGAATATTCCACAGATTAGTTCCTGTGTTTTCTTTTAAAGAGAGAGTATGTGTATTTATACATACATGCACGTGAGTCAGTACAGGTACCCATGGAGGCCAGAAGTGGGTATCATGCCTTGGAGATAGAGTTACATGTGGTTGTGAGCCATGTAATGTGAGTGCTGGGAACTGACATCAGATCCC
This sequence comes from Peromyscus melanophrys, assembly GCA_902168415.1. NCBI lineage: Eukaryota > Metazoa > Chordata > Mammalia > Rodentia > Cricetidae > Peromyscus > Peromyscus melanophrys. The sequence goes on along the minus strand of CABHPR010151814.1, from coordinate 1,553 downwards.
CAGGGAGAGCAGAACATGTTCTTTAACACTTCTGCCCTCTGGGGTTCTTCCATTGTGCTGTAAGCCTGTATTTAAGGCCTCCTCCCTCCTTCAATAAATGGCATTTGGCATTCAGAAAAAAAAATCCAGGGAAGCTGGAGAGATGGACATTTTATTTTTATTTCATTCAGTTTTTTTAACTTTGTGGGTCTTTTGCTGTATATTATGGTTTCCAGTTTTTTTTTTTTTCTGCTCCTTTGTTGGTTTTGTCCTATTGAAGTGTTTTTATTTTATTGTTTTTCTTTCTTTTTATTTATTTAGATGACCGTTTGTTTTTTAATGAGAGAGAAAGAAAAGATGTAGATTTAAGTGGGTGGTGACATAGAAAGGATCTGCAAGGAACTGGGGCAAGTAAAACTATAATCAGAATGTATTGTGGGAAAAAACTTTTCTATAAAAATGGAAAAGAAAATAGGAAATGAGAGCGGGATGATTATATTTGTAGGAAAGACTGAGAAATATAATTGATGTGCTCTAAAGATAGTTTCTCCTTCAGTTGATGAAAAAGTAAACAAAAAGCATCAGAGCAAAGAAACATGTCATGAAATCCCTGAGACCTGTGCATTTGGGTCTACAAGGTATGCTACTTCAGTTCTCATTACTTGCTGATTCAGAAGACAGAAGTCAACAGCACACTCAAGTTCTTTGCTGTCATAAAACTTAGAAAGTACAGGGCAAAGAAATGAGGTGTGTTAAATGTATTTATAATACAAAATTGATCAGAGAAAATGATGATAGAGAGCAATAAAAGTGGGAGTGGGAAACTAAGATGACCAAGTCTAGAGACAGAAATCTTATTTCAAACTTGCTCCGAAAGGTTTGAAGGTCATCAGGCTGGGTGGCTGCACTCAATAGAACCCATGTCATACCCATGGTGGTAACTTCAAAGCACTTGTCTCATGGTTCTAGAAGAGTTACCAGTGCCTTTATTTACCACAGAGGAATCTTAGTTCCATTTGTGCCTGTGCTCGTATATAGGCTCTGGTGAAGAAAGTAAAATCAAAATGAAATTCATCACAAAAGAGAAAGTGTTTCACTAATAACATCAGCTGGCCAAAGTAGGCTACCCTGCCCTCTGAATAGACAATAACAATAACACACACAACCACTGTATGTAGTACAACATAGAGATTGAGGCAAGACAATGACCAGGAAAGCAGGCTTGAGTTGTATAGTGTTGAGCTGTGTAGCAATTTACTCCAACTTGAAATATTCCATCCTTGTGGTAAACTATTAAGAATCAGAGAGTTCTAAGGAGTAGATCTTTCACATCTGAGAAGTAAACCACTCACAGATCTTAAGAAGGCCCTGTAACTTATCAGAATTGCAAGGCCCATCCCACCCTGAGATTATTTAAACAGCAGTCACATCTGAGAAAAAGATATTCTCCAGCATATTTAGTTTCGTTCAAGTCATGCATGAGAGATACAAGCCTCTGGCTTCAGCTTTTATGAGTCATTACCTATGCTGGCCTGGGCTTTCAGTGATGTGGTTTTGAGACCACCATGTACCTG